>JAJDMX020000076.1:0-130834 GCA_022345685.2 Nothomitra cinnamomea | reverse complement strand
CGCTTATGTTCATGGAACAATGCATGGAGAGCAACGGAACTCTGAAGGACAAGTTTTCAAGATACGTTGATGACGCAGTGCTGAACAGTCTCTGCCAAGTGCTGGGATCGACAACCGGGCGGGCTCGGGCGTTACTAGGTCGATGGTAGGAGGGCTAGAGGTGTTTGCTAAGCCTTGGTCACGCCTGGGCTCGGGCGTGGTGAGGTCGACGAGAAGTAACTCCCTATCGATAAATTCTGGGTCGTCAGTGGGCCGATATCAACGCGAAGGCTGAAGATGGAGAAATGGCGCTGTACGGGGCCACCAAGAACGGGCACAAGGCGGTGGCACGGCTACTGACTCCTCTTACTCCAGGATCCTAGCCAGGTGTGCACACCCTCCCCACCACCACTACAATCATTCCCCTTTTATATCTAATTCGTCTTTCCCTTTGGTCCTAGAAGATATTATAATCATGAGTTTCTATCTTCTTATGATACTCTACAGCATCCGCTCTCTGGCTTATACGTGTATTCATCAGGTGGCCAAGAATTGGAAATGGTCCCACACTTGTGAGAGAAATGAAATTTGTCTGGTATTGGCATACAATTGGCTCTGGTTTATGGGGAGCTGAAAGATTACACCGGGTGAGCTGCAGCAGTCACGCGGTGACTCTGGCAAACTCAAATGTGAGACCAAAATAAAAGACAAAAAGTCACCAGTTTTCAGGTATTATGAGCAAAAACCCCACGTATCCATCCTCCATCTCGAATGCTTCCATAGGTCCTTGGCAAGCTACCCTCGCATTCGTCTCGCCATATTTAATCTTATAGCGCCCTTCCCCCACGCCATGGCTCTGAGCCACTATCTGGTCGATAGCACCTGTGGCAGCATTATCACATCCTGATCCTATGGTTCCAAGCCGCTTGTTGTGTTCCAGCCAGTAACGGCGCTCCATAACTGAGTACTCGGATTCGGTTCGTGACAATATACAATCAAAGCGAAGTTATGGGTCTGCTGCATTGTGACTGGTTTTAAAGATACAGGAGGCATAGGCATAGTCTTGTAGGCGATTATAAGCTTGGTCAGAGTTGCGTACTCTGCCTGCTTGAGGTGGTAGAAGGTGATGTTGGGGTATAGATTTAGTAGCGCTGCGAATTGAAGTAACAATATCCTTAGGAAGATCTGGTTGAGGAGTCTATGAAGTCACATGGATGCTGTGACATGGTTTTGCGTTTTCCAGGCCTCTATTATAGTATATATGCAAGAGGTACAACTTCATAACATTTCGCTTTCTCAGCAAACTGCATTTCCTACAACGCTTTTTACACCGCTTGAGCATTCTCTAGCCAATTTCCTGCTCCTATTTCACCTCCAAGCATTTTCAAGCTATGTCCAAGCGTTTCTACCGTGACTGGAATGCATACAACATCAAAATTACATAGTGGAAAAGAAAGCCCGGGTTTCCGCTTCTTCAGCCGCAGAACCTGCATAATGCTGCATATGCAGGGCGGGAAGAATTTCAGGGGCAGTCGAACTGCGTTCCAAATCTGATCTTCCGAGCATAAATTATAGGGTTAATTACAAACATACTACGGCTTTCAATCTTTATTACATGAATACCACCTGCGTTTATAACCAGCCAATAACAAACAGCGGCAACTTAGAACCTCAATTCCCCCAAAACGCCTAGCAGAGACTTGCGCTCAGAATACTTAAGCTATCTGTACCCTGCAATGGAGAGAAGGAAAGTGACTCAACACCGCTTTGATGTGCTAGTGCCCATATGGTGAGTTGAGTGTCACCAAAAGTTAGCGATGACTTGCCCCAGGAGCAATACAAGTACTTCGATTACACCCCCCAGGAGCTGCTGCCACTGGTCTTCATGTGAAAGCGGGATTGGAGCCTTACCTGAAGATGTCGCCTGGCTTGCGAAAAACGTTTTACCAGGTTTCATTTTTATTGTGGCTGCAGAGAGGGGTTGTGAGGCGATACTCTGTAGAAATCGTGGTATTGGAGTAATAAAGATCTAAAATCGTGGTATGTTTTAATTAACTCTAAATTATATGTCATAGTCTTTGCTGGTAACTGACCAATTCAATGCAACATCATCCACTTCGCCAGACGCAAACGCAACACTCACACCTAATTCCCACCAGCTTATGAACCGCAACTTTTTCAATGCACGCCTCCTAAAAGGGCCACACACACATCACCGTGAACTCCGTCATGGCCGCCGCTAGCACAACCTCTTCTTCTTACTCCTAGAACAGAGTGCCTACCGATGCCACTCTAATTGGTCCATTAACAATGACATTTACCCCTCCTGCCTCCTGCGTCACGAGCGTCGCCATAACAGTAACAACTGAGATATTCACGTCAAGGATATCGATTTTTAACAGCGGTCCATCAGGTGCACCTTCCATTCGGGCAGAATACTTTCCTCCCGGGTGGCCACACATCGAGTCGGTGTATCACTCCCCGGGATCCTATCCCAGCGACTGGGCGCTGAACACTATGGACAACATACGCTTTATTCTTGCACAGACAACGGCAATACGCAAAGGCGAGACGGTGGGCATGTGTTGTCCAACGGGGTGCTATTATAGTGCTCACCATTCGATGGGATGCACGTCGGACTTTCAGCTGAAGGCGTCTGCATGTGTATTGAAGGTGTTCGCAACGCCGAACGTTTCAATGGCTACCGTTTCGGCTGGCAAGGTCTGGACAAGCGGAATCTAAGTGCAGTGGAGATCGAAGGACTTAACCCTGCACCTGTAACTCAAATCGGTGTCAGTGTCGGTGTCCCTCTGGCTGTCATTTTGATAATGTTGGGCATCGGTGTTTAGTTTTTCCGACCTAAACGTCGAGCACAAGGAGATATCATGCTAGAAACAGAGTGACAAAGAGGTGGTAAAGCCGGGAGCAGTGCTTGTTGGCGCTGAGCGTGAGGGATGTGCTTCCGGAATACAGAATGAGACCACATCCCTAGACTAAAACGTTTCGGGTATGTGACTGGTCAGGGAGTATATGTGGCGCTTCTTTCGGTTGCAGAGCTAGCAGAGGTAACCTTCAACTCTTCTTCCTCTATCGCACACTAGAGACCAGCTCAGCTCCCTGCATCCGAACCAATAACTTCAGGCGTAGAATTGCCATCTCATGTTCTTCTATCTGAAGTACATGCGAGCCGAGGTCTGCGAGGCATCCTGACCTAGCATTCACCTCCGCCGAGGAGGCGAGGAGAACTCGTTGGGGAGCAAGGAGAATTAACCGGTGTCTCAGAGCCTGCCCGGACTCTTGCTGCGAAACGATTGGAAATATCCCAGGGAGACGAAGAGCTGGAATGGCTGAAAGCTGGAGGAGGCGCGCATCCAAGAGCAGAAGGGCCGCAACAGCGAGGAACTGAAATTGATGGAAGAAAATGACCGATTGGCTAAGGAGCAGGAAGTGATCCGGCAGCGAATCCGGGTCAAGGTTGACTGTCAGAAAGCCTGGCAAACTCGCTAGTTGTGGGAAGTAACCGAAACCTTAAAAGAGCTCGAAGAGCGTGTAGGGGGTTGCACTCAAAAGAGCCTCTTTGCTGGTCCCAGTTCCCTTGTGTCTTGTACTAGGTTCGCGAGTAATGGTTGCGCCGCTCCTGGTGAATGTATTGTAAGCCGTGGTGGGAATCGTGGTGGCCTAGCGAACTACCCAGGAAGTACCGCATAATCTTCTCTGTACACAGAGAGGCGACCAAGCCAAAGGTTGACTACCATTTCCCATTAGCAGTTGATCTGTGTGTATTGCGCGTTCCAGCTATTATTTCCGTTTCAACGAAGCGTCTGGAGTGGAACTGACGCCCTGGGGTTCCCCGCTCTCTAAGCTGAGTTTACTGACGACGACGAGTCTGAGGCACCGACGAAGGACCACGTCATCCGTAGTCAGGACTTCTACGAGAAGGCCGTCAGGACCACGGCATCAGCGCAGGAGGCTGAGAGGCAGGCCAAGGAAGCGCGCGTGCGGCCCGCCGACTTCCTCGCTACCCGGCAGCAGGGCGACCGCGCGCGACATCTGGAGACACAGTATCCGGCGCGCGTGGCCGGAGTCATGGAGCAGGTCATGGTGCACAAGCGTAGGGCTGCGAGGCGGTGGAGCTGGCGGAGGCGGAGGCGGCGAGCTAGCAGGTGCGGTCGCTCGTGGGAAACGCGCCCTGAGCTGCGTGCCTGTGTGCAGATGGGTCTCGTGTCGAGGACCGGGCTTCTATGGCAGACCACAAGTCATGTGTGTACTTGACTCGGGTAAGAGTCCGATAGCAGGCCGCAGACAGAAGAACAGAGATAATGTTGTGACCTCCATCGTCAACGCAGGCTGGATTCCTGTGTCGATAGAAGAATTAGGCCTATGCCTAGGAGGAGATGAGTGGGTACGAATTAAGGATGTCAAGCGGAATTGTGTCGCATGTGTCTAAGTTGCGGAGGCGTGGGCCAAAAGTCTTCGGACACTTTACGTAAGCGAGATATAGGCGAGAATGGAAAACCCCGCACGGGGGTTCGGTTCAACACATCGCTATCATGGTTTTTCAAGCCCATGACGTTGCCACACGAGTGCAAGCTCTTACTCTTGCTGAAGAAGGTACCTTAATTAAGCACATTATTGAACTTACTGGGTTGTCTCAAAGCACAATCTATGACTTGAAGAAAAAGGGGGCACGAGAGCGGGGTTATGACCCCGCAGTGTCACACATTATATTGCTAAAGTATGTTGAAGATGCGCCTCAATCTGGACGTCCTAAAAAGGCAACAGAAGAAAAGGCCGCCGGGTTACTAGATTATGTGCGCAAGAATCGCATGAGCCGAGAAAAAAGTAGCGAGGAGCTGGGTGAACTGATCGGTGTTTCTGCTAGAACTGTACACTGCATGCTAAAAACTGCAGGGTTTGTCACACGCAAGCCAATATGGAAGCCTGGTCTAACCCCAGCGATACGCGAGACTTGATATCAGTTTGCTCTTTAGTACAGGGATTGGACATTGAAAGATTGGAAGAATGTTATATGGACGGATGAAACTAGTGTGGTGTTAGGACATCAGCACGGCAGTATAGGCGTTTGGCACTAGCTATCGGAACGATACTATAAAATATGTATCTAAACTCAATGGAAAAGGAATTTAGAGTTTATGTTTTTGAGGTATTTCTCTTACGATCGCAAAGAGCCAATGCATATACAGCAGAAAGAAACTGCTGCTGAGAAGACTGGAAGCAGAATTTGTAGCAATAGAGCTTCAGGTATGTGTAAAATGGAAAGAGGCAATGGCTAAAAAGAGAGAAAATTTACGTAGCAGAAAGCTACGTGGTCCTACACCAAAGTAGAAGTTTACTGTAAGTACTAGGAGGTTTGTCTAAACTGGAGGTATAGGCATTGATTAGTATCGATATCAAAAGGTTATTTTACAGCCAAAACTAGTACTCTTCACTCAAGGATGTATGATTGACTGGCCAGGTACTCTCGTTTGAGAAGATAAAGCACCATCACACTCAAGTCCATATCAAAATATCGTGTTCTCGGTAGTTGAAGTCAAGCGTCTGATGTGGCCTGGCAACTCTCCAGATCTTAATGTGACTGAACTTACTTGGTCATATATGAAACGTCGTACAACTATGGCCCAGAGCCTCGGTGGAGCACCATGGAGTCATCTACTTATAGAATATGTATGGAAGCGTTGTTGGAGTAATCTAGAACAGAAACGGATTCAGGCATGGATTAAGCGCATACCACATCACCTAAAACATATTAGACGACTAAAGGGCGGAAATGAGTACAGAGAGGTTCGTCCTAGACCTAATGAGTGGCTCAGTGGGTCTGTATCTACACTTGCATCTTAAATTTAAAATTATCGCGTTCTAGTCGCGTTTTTGTGGTTGCGACGCGTCACTATAAACCCCTGAAGTTTTCTATGTTTTCGCTACAAATTCGGTAGGTTCGCTTACGCGCGGTGTCCGAAGGCTTTTGGCCCGCGCAGTGCATGTGACAGAGGCTGACTTTGCCTTGAATCTCGCCTAAGTACACTTCGTAGAACCCAACGCCCACCACTTACAATCGCAAACAACACGCTGCATCCTATCCCAAGCTTATCGGCCCGAATGGCTTCGAGACACATAGTCATCGCCGGAGATGCGCCGGTTGATCTGTTCCTATATCCACTGCCTGCTGGGCCGGGTCGCGGCGCGAGCCCACAAAAGCTGCGCACGTACTGGTTCAGAGGCGGTGCCGTTCTTCTTGCCGATCTTCTTAAAGGTTTGGAGGAGTCCAAGCCGGGGGTTCAGATCCACAGGCCCGCCGCTCTCACCAGCTCGGAACATGACATCATCCAATCGATTGTGGAACTGGATCTGCACACCACAACTGGCCGAGATTCATCCACCTTCAAATTGAAGCGCAAGCAACATCTCGATGCTAAACACCGGTGGCATTCCCCGGAGTCTCTCCCCCCGGGCGGCGCCAGCGAGAGCCACTCGATGTGGATCTTCCAGGATGCGGAATGGTCCTTTGGCGAGAGTGACAGCGAAGCGGCGATAAAGCTTTTCAGAAAATCTCGACCCGGTTTCCTGCTCTACCACATGGCCCGCCCTCTCTGTTCCGGGGGGATTTGGGAGGCTGTCCGCCGCGGGCCTTACGTGAACGCTAACAAACAGGACCCCGAAAAGGTCATAGTCATTGTCAGCGCCGACAGCCTCCGGGCCGAAGGGATCGAGTTATCCCACGGGCTCTCCTGGGAAAGGACATGCGAAGACTTCGTTGAGCAGCTCGGCTCCGTCGCGAGACTTGTCACGTTGGTGACATGCGCCCACCTGATCGTACTCTTCGGATGCGATGGAGTCATCTATCACCGCGGTCTGCAGGTGACTCGACCGACTTTGTTCTTCGACCCGCTCTGCGCAGAAGGCGAGTTCTTTCGGCGGAATCTGGGATATGTCCCTGGGGTAGCTGAGGCATTTGTTGCGGGCTTTGCGAAAGCGCTTATCCGGTCTGACAATCTCGATCTCGAAGGAAGCATCGAGTTCGGTCTTTGGGCCGCAAGACGGCTGGCACGCCATGGTCTATCAATTCAGGCTCTGGGGCCTTCCCAGGCGCCTGTATATGACGTCTCGAAGATCATGGGGGACCTCAACCAGGATGAAAAAGGGAAGTTGATAAGATTCTCGATTCCTTCTGACGACATTGGCAGTGGCAACGAGCGCAACTGGTCTCTTCTCGACCATGCGGTTGGGGATCCTGCCGAGGTTGCACGCCAAATTGTCAAGGAAGGAACTCACTCTCCCGCGAACCAGGTACCTTTGGCACGGTTCAATCGCCTCGTCCTCTTCGACCGCCATGAAATTGAATCATTTCGAACACTATTCAACTTCCTGGCGGAATACTTGGCGGTTCCGCAAAACAAGCCGCTCAGCATCGCTCTCTTCGGACCCAGGGGCTCCGGAAAGTCATTCGCAGCATTGCAAGTGGCCGAAACCGCGTCCAAGGACCAGAAAGTTCGGCAACTACGTTTTGATCTTTCTCAATTCACAGGTCTGGACGATTTATTGACCACTTTTCATTCTGTGCGGGACTGCGCCCTTGAAGGGTTTATCCCTCTAGTCTACTTCAATGGCTTCGACACGAGTTTCTCCGGTTCCCAATTTGGTTGGCTGCCTCATCTTTTGGCCCCTATGCTGAGGGGGATATTTTCGGATCGCGGCGTGAGCAGACCGATTGGCCCGGCGGTTTTCTTCTTCGGGGCCACTGTGGTTAAAAACTACGAGGAACTTCAACGCCGGGCTGTGGGGGACACCGGAAAACTCACTCGGGTGCGAGACTTTCTGGGTTGCCTACACGGTTTCGTCAACATGCTCGGGCCGGATCGCGTCAACCAAGGAAACGGGGTGGATAGGCTATACCCAGTCCGGCGGGCTGTCATTCTTCGGGCATTGCTTGAAGAAAGAGAGCCGAATCTAAAGGCTGGAGAGGAAATAAACATTGACGAAAGTGTTCTTAATGGTCTACTCCTAGTACCCACCTACCGACAAGGAATTATGTCTCTGAAGTCCATCATCACCATGAGCAGACTTAACGGTCGTCGCTACTTTGAACGAGCAGCCCTCCCGCCTCAAGCCCAGCTAGACCTGCACGTTGACTACGGCGCATTCATAAAGTACATGAGCGGCCTCCCCCTTCCAGAACGCATCCAAGAGGAACTCGCAGAAAAGCTTCACAACATCTACCTTGAACACAGAATCAAGACGGCTACCCCTCAAGAGTTAAAAGATCTCAAGCAGTGGAACCAGCTGGACGAAGAGTTCAAAGAGTCCTCGAGGGCACACGCCGACTCCATACCTCGCAAACTGCGCCTGATTTCGTGTTTCCTGGCCGAGAGGCAGGAGTATCGCGATCCAGTCAAAGAATTCACGCGCGGTCAGATCGAGCTCTTGGCCGAGAACGAGCATGACCGTTGGAATGCCGAGCGTCTGCAGAAACAGTGGCATATAGGAGAGCTAGCTCCGGAGAAGCGGAAAAGCCCATTTTTAGTCCCATGGGCTGACCTCGAGTGGAAGTGGCAGGATGTCGATCGTGTCATGGTCGCAAGCTATCCAAGCATTCTGCCTAAACCCTATGCGATCTATAAAATGGGCCCGAAGGAAACTGGTGCCAAGAGGAAGTCGTGAAAAGAGGGGGACCGGAGGGGAAGATAGGCGACTTCAATGTTGTATGTGTCTCGGCGTCTGAGACTACACCATCTTGTCTCCCCATTTCTTTTGGTACTTCTTGTCCGTCCATCTAAACCACAGGATCCAGACCAGCAGGACTATCAGCGTCATGGGGATGGCAATGACGAAATACAGCCAGGTGTACTTGGACGCTACGTCATCCCCGCCCACCCCGCTTGCTTGCCAGTTGAACATGGATATGCTGAAAATGGCCTGTCAACCATTAGCGTTAGCAGTAGTGCGTATCGACCAACTGCCTTGGGGCCCTCTTACCGCGACGGAAGTGCCGGGCAAAAAGACGAGGGTGACGACGGCAATCGTTTTCATGGATGAGCTGTCCCGTCGAGCTTGTTCGACTGCAATCTCTGAGTTCTTCGCGATCTAAACCTTGCCGCGTTAATCTCATCGCCCCAGTTTCGAATCCGACTTTTTGTTCGGGGTGCACGCACCATTATGCTCGTTTGATTGTCGATCTGTTTGTTTTGTCATGTCAGTCACGAAGTGTACTTAACCAAGCTTACTTATTCGTGGGATCTGGTTCGGGGTTGCCTCACCATTGTCTGTTGAGCTTCCATCCTCAACGGCGTTATGTCTAAGTCGTGTAGTAGAGTTCCGAGGATGGCTTCCTGAGCCTGGACGTTGTCTCGAAGAGTGGTAGAATACTCCACGGGTTCGACCGAGCTATTCCGCTTTTCAATCCTGTCAAAGCACCGCGTCAAGTTCCCCGCGAGCTCCTGCGCAAACAACCACCGCCGGTGGAGCATCAGAAGCCTTTTCCGCATCGTGAATAAGCTGGTTCTAATGCTCTTGAAGTCGTGCGTGTTCTTGGATACCAGTTCCTCGTCTTGATTCACGATCTCTCGTTTGATGTCGTTGAGCCCGTTGGTGGTCTGCTCTACCTGCCAACGGAGGAGGGCAACAGGCAGGAACATGAAATCCGGAGACAAGGGTGGAGCGTAGTCATTGGGGAATGGGTCCCTGCACAACAACGACTCCACTGCCTCCAAGGGGAGACTCGGGCCTGCGAAAAAGAGGCAGACCCAGTCCCCATCTCTCTGGTGCCCCTCGAGGTATTTGTCGGCTATGGAAAAGCTGAAAAAGGGGTAGTCGTCGTCGTTTGGGGTCTGTGCGATGAAGCCTTGTACATACAAGGGTTTAGCTCCCGTATTGCAAACGGCTCTCTCCGGTACAAAGGATGCCTACTGATGCTCTCGGTCGACTCTAGAACTGCTGAACCGCCGGTGTTGTTTTTGATGAAAAACTTGAATTGTTCACCAATCCAACCATATTCTGCGGCCGTTTCGATGAATGTTTCCTGCTTATAGAGCTGACTCATCTCAGGATATTGAACGAGCCTTCTTGACGTCAGTTGTCTCTACTCCGTAGTCACCATTCGAAACCAGCCTGGTATCTCAGCACGGCCAAACGTACAGCAACCTGAAGCGGTTCTTACCCAAGTTTTTACGCTTATCTCTCTGGAGCCGTTTGTTTCAGCACATGCCTCACTCAATTTTGTCGAATGAGGGCATACCTGTGGCGGGTTCTTGATGAAGTTTTTCGCGCCATCTTCGTCTAGGGATTTCCAGGGAATTGGCCTCCCGATTTTCCATCTAGTTCTCTATTGAGGACGTCAGATACATGTGAATTCTAGTGAAGGGACATAGGAGTCAAAACTCTCACCTCAATGATCGTAGCGCTGGTTTCAAAGCCACTGAAACTGACTGAATTCTCACTGCTTTTCTTTCCGGAGGGGGTAGGAGAAGAGGGAGGAGCGGTCATCTTGGCCACCGTACGTACGTATGAGCCGAAGGCTAGTAGAGCGGTCCCGCAGAATTGAAATTCACAAGATTTCCGCCTATTCCATTGGCTCGATAGGCTCAGATAGCAATTCCAGATTGCTAACTTCTTTGACCTTTTGACGAACAACGGGACAGCCCTAGTGGCGCCCCAGAGCAATGCCCTTCGGTGCTTCGCTCTTGGTGGGAGAACCGAGTAGAGTAGAGTGCGTGTTGCGGCTTTAAGTTCGAGCCTCCCCCAAAACCCAACGCTTGGCAAGGGATATGCTACTCCGTCGGCGCAGCGATATCAGCTCCGCTTGATGGTCGGGATTGAATGAGCAAATGATACAGGAAGATGCAATAGTTGTAGCCTCATCTGAGGAGGAGGAGACGAGAAGGGTGGTCAACCATCCCATCGAGATGTGGCCTTCACCCCTGAAGCACTAGTACGCTGGAAGCAGGTGCGTGCATACATTGCGGTTGGCTGAAAGCCACTCTGATTGGCTTTGGTCGCTTACAAAAATAACCTCTTTACGCCCGGGAGCTGCAGGGTATTGGTGTTGTGTTACCTGACCAACCCTGTCACAGCAATAGACGCCGGCTGTTCTGACCATTCGTGGAAGCCGCGCAGGCATGCTGGCCTTGCCGCTGACCTGCACCTCATCCCCCTGGAGAATGTCAGGGCGCCCGTAGAAGACGCGTGCTCGGTGACATCAAGCTTCTTTGCCCAATACAGCTTTCCCTGCTAGTGTTGACCCGCACGCCTAATACCGATAGTATTTTTTTGTTTTGCGATATTATTTGTGAGGGTCTATTTTAGATAGGCATGTGTTTTGGTTTGGTACCTGAGTTTTGTTGGGTGGATGAGGCGGTAACATTGGGAAGGCCATTGTTTCAAGCGGGTAGGGCTAGATCCCTGCTATCCGATGCCATGCATCGTTTTTGGCAACCCAACGGTCGCGTCCCTAGTGAGGCGAGATTTGAACAATCTAGCAATTCTATATTTGGACCTCCTTGGGATCCTCCTCACAATATCCAGAGTGACGCATTGCTTAACCGATTCGATATACAACATGCTCCAAGTCACAACTCTGGTGTGAGTCGGGTTTCTCAGTTTGACTGTGTACTGGAGGGATGAGGTACTGGCCTCGGAATCCAGTGTCGCTTGCCAGCCTCCTTCCGCTAAATAGCGTAGCCTGCTGCGCCAAGACAAAACTCGCGGAGATCGTTTCGGCTTTTGCGTTAGCTTGTCCATGCATGCCTGCATCATGTGGTCTGACGCCCTTCCAGAATGCTCCCGGTCCGCTGAGGTCTGGGGCTGGCGCTTGTACGTCGGGTGGTAGCGTTGGCTCCTGTTCTTGTGGTGGCTCTTGCGAGGGTGGCGGCGGCTACGCTTCCCGTTGTTCGGGGAGAAAGAGTTGGTGCTCCCAGCTTCTGTGGTCGTTGCCCTTGTACGCATAATCATCGTCGACCTACGCTGGCACCCGCGGCCATACTTTGGGAGGAGGATGAAGAGGATCTACGATGATCCTCGCTTCCGCAGCCTCTTGTCGTGCCGCACAGCATGCCCCACAAAACCCGTTTTATACACACGGATTCTTGCAGTGAGCTCCAGGGCGCCGGGGCGGTTTCGAGGGCCCTCCAGTCATACCATGATCCACTTCAGCGGCTCATTGTCAAATCCCGGATTCGCACTGCAGCGCGGCTCCCCAAGCCACCATTCCGCCACCTCTAAATTCATCCGAATTTTACTGCTCCCCGTCCCGCGCGAGTCGAAGAGTCCCTCCATGTCGCTCAGCAGTTTCCCCATAGGACCGTCGTCATCTCCATAAAAAAGCTGTTACGCAACGCAACCCCATTAGATATTGGAAAATTAGTTCTGGAGAATTGTTTTTTAGGGTTAGGACCGTACTTTGGTGAAATAA
The DNA here is from genome assembly GCA_022345685.2 of Nothomitra cinnamomea. Taxonomy (NCBI): domain Eukaryota; kingdom Fungi; phylum Ascomycota; class Geoglossomycetes; genus Nothomitra; species Nothomitra cinnamomea. Next base: position 118,434 of record JAJDMX020000076.1, on the reverse strand, counting down.
CACACAATTAGAAGTGGGCTAGAAAATACCACCCAGTTCCCACAGGGGTCATCGCTGGCTCCCCTATTTAAGGGTAGCTCCGTAGAACATGGTAGAAGTCGAACTTTGCCCTGTTTTAGTCCGTACTCCGTATTCTGTATTGCATTGAAATCCACGACTTCCACTTGCCACTATCACGAAATCTAGGCAGAACCGTCCCGTTCAGGCATATCTAATTCCCTAATGATCTTCCAGACGGATTGGTGTTGGTAATGGTTCTAATTGAACTGGGGGTCGCAGCTTGGACTCAGCTTGACTCCAAAAGTGAACAAACAACTAAGAGCCTTGCTATAGGCTATGGTTTGCACAGAAGTGTAGTGATCACATAGATATTGGTTAAAGGAAGGTTGTTGGAGAAAAGATGAACCACATCGCACTCAGCCGCTTCAGCTGCGAAGGGAGATGGGAGAGCACCAATTCCCTTACGTCGCCGCTCAACCACTTCCCAAGACAGAAAGCCCCAGCTTTACTTAATGGTTGACCCATATCTTTGGCCACTATGCTTATCAGGCTAACCAACAGACGATCTTCTAACGCAGTTCCGACGACATCTTAGTAGGTACATGGAGCAACTCGCTCTCTCTGTAATTCCATAGGAAAACCATCTAGATGAAGGAGACACGAGCCTTAGTGAAAGGAGTGGAGACAGATGGAGAAGATGAGGCATCTCTGGGTCAGGAAGCTAGTGGAATAGGGGACGACCTCGGGGATTTAGAAGACAGCACGAGCGAGGCAGACACCGATGACTTGCAATCTGTTGGTAATAGTCCTTGACGGAGATTAGAATGGTGAACTTCCCTGAAGTCGCTGGAAGTTTCTACCAAATAGTATCGCCACATTTCGTGGCATCGTCACTCCTTATGTATTTAAATCGCTACTGTCTAGTACTTCTAATTACATCAGTTGTTCGTTTTCTACAACACAATCCTCCCCAGGAAACCCTCCCAACACTGTGAAGCTGCCAGCTGTGAACGTTAATGACGATGCAGCTTTTAGTAGCCACCTTACCATGACTCTCAAAATGCTGGGCAATCACGAGGCGGCCGGGGAAACGTACCGGCAAGAGCTGGAGAGGGAGAAGGCGTTTTGTCCCGAACACTCACATACGCTGACGAGGGTGAGCAACCTGGCGCAGCTTAGGATCTTCGTTCTCCGCAAACTCGACCCAAAGGCCGTTCGTTCAACCCATCCTGTCTGAAAGACTGTCTACTAAAATTCTACTATCGGCCAGCTACGATCAAAGTTTGCAAAGGGTTTCAATATATACGAAATATACCGATGGGAAATTGTCGCCGGTGGCCTGTTCACCATAGCAGAGGTGTACTATGACCGCTCTGGGGTATTTAGGTATTAGCTCACCTACCAGGATGGCCTGTCATATGGAACGGCGAGGAAGATGGATCGCAACTAGCAAGGTGTAATTAGAGCCTTGTTCCGTGGCTACGCTTACGAGATCTAGATCCACATTATCTACAGAGTATTTGTGTTATTAACATTAGGAATATTTATCTTACGTCTTAAATGTACTGTATCTCCCCCTTCTTTAAAGTGATTTTTGCACACCGCACGAAAACGATTCTACCGACGGGAACGCACATATCATAACACTGACGAGTACGAGCAACGCGGCGGCAGTGCTGCGGGTCAAGATAACAGAAATCCGCGACGGCCTCACACTAGCACCTATCCCGTTTGAGCGGCGCCGCCCTGTCTACATGGCTTCGCCACCACATAATCAGTGCTAAAGCATCATACTCTCAGGCCGCAGAGACATGATTTCATGGCTTTCGAACCCAGCCACGACTTGCGTTTTCTTTTACCTGTTTAGGTATACTGAGCGACGATTCAAGCTGTTTCAGCCCTCTTTAAATCTAAACCCCTCTACAGAGAATTCTTCATAGCGTATAAAGAGACACGACTCCGCTCGAGTGCGGGGTCAAGAATTAGTCTTTGGATTTACCTCGCAAATGCTCCGCGATGACACTGAGATGACACTGCGATAACACTGCGAATCGTGCCTTAGACGTGAAGTCTTGATGTTCTGCCACGCTTGTTGCCATTCTTAACTTTCTGCATAACAACTTTCCTCACTAGCTACTCATGTAGTTCAACAATTAGGAAGTATGCTGTTTACAATCTAGCCGGACCTGGCTAATCTGCACTCTAACTTCTTAGGTGCATCAGCTGAATACGTCCACGCCGCCAAATCAGCCTATCACCAGCATAATAGGGTCGCAATGTCCGCTCGAGAAGGATAAGAAGTGGTTTTCCTTAGATTAAGGACAAACTCCTCGAAGATGGGTGTTGCATCATGAAAACCTAGTCCTTTAAGTTATCTTGATTCCGTGTTAGAATTCTACCAGTAATCGGGAAATTTAATAAAATCCGCAGTACGGCGTATGGAGTGCTCCGTAGACACAGGGTACTATCTGAATTCTACTCTCTATGTGGTACGCCACGGAGGCTGGAAGGTGCCTTCCAAGAGTCAAGGCCCAGGCTAGGAATTCTAAGTCTCTTGTCAAGACAGAAACTAGAGGGGATGGGGTGACATTTAGGGGATATCCACCATTTATTAGTTGGGTAGCCGCTAAACTTGTTAGCGGAATTTAGCACCTTCTAGTGGGAAGCTTTGCGTCTTTAGCGTGGGCAAATACTCTTGGAAGGCTCATCAGTAATTTCAACCGTTTCAATAGTGCCTCAGCAAGGGAAGAAAATTCCCTTCGTGGCGTGGAAAGTGTGCTTTGATTAGCCCGACCGCTGCGCAAAGTTGATGAGCATACATTGTGCAGACGGAAGGCTTGTTAGTACGCAGATCCCTATGTGGGCCTCAAGAAAGCAACACTTGAGAAGGCCACCCAAATTGAGGTCAAATTTTTTGCGGAAAAGGGGAGCACGCAGAGGATTTCTCAGTGAAGGAAGCCTGCAAATTTTTAGAAGTTTCGTACATGGTGTTTTTGTGCGCTGTGTTGGCGGAGAAGCTGATCGACCACCGATTACTGGGCGCACAAACATTACTTTCCGCTTGTATAGTGTATGTAAGCCCCAAATCAACACTGACAGAGATGTTTTAGTAGACCAGTTTGCCAGCTGAATTGAACGGTCCCAGTATTGGCGCCAAGAGCGGCTAAACCGGACAGCTCAGAATTTAAGACCAGTTGATCGCCATTTACGCAGAGTTTTCCGTGGTAAGCTCTCCGTACCCAACTTCATACGCCTCGGTAGAAATATCTGGCTAGTTACTCCTCCTTCCAACTCACTTTCGTATTTTTGAAACCTCTGTCTTCTCCCGCATCTCCCATACCTGGATAGGGAATTGGAGTTATGTTTATGCTCTACGCAGTTGCGGCAATTCTCTGCTTTGGCTCTTCTTTTGCCCATTCGAAGAACGGAAACGGTACTGCCCCAATTTCACTTGTCCTGAGACAGCAGCTAAGGATGATTAGAAAACGGAGTCGTACCCTGCGTCAACAAGTTATGCCACCCAGGCCAGAGTTGTGTGACCCAGGCGCGCGCTGCACGCTGCGTGAAGGATCACAGGGCCCCTTCCTGCTATGCTGATGGAGGTAAGCCAGTTGAATTCTCCAAGAGGTCAGAAAGCAACACGCTAATAACGACAAAGCGAGTTGCATAAGTACCTCTGATTGCTGCAACGCCAAAAGTGGAATTCAGTGCGTTGGATGTGTGTGTAAGAAGCCATGTGTCGTTGATGGCGGTACGTACCTACTCTCCTCTTTGTGTCCCTGAGTCGCCCTAGCCTAGACTTCTAATTCTTTTGAGTAGCGCCCTGTACGAGCAGATCGACCTGTTGCACTCCTGGCTTCTCCTGTATAGGCGGTGTCTGCAAGCCATGTGTCGCTGATAACGGTACGTACCTACTCTCTGTGCCCCTGAGTCGTCCAAGCTTAGACTTCTAATTCTTTCGAACAGCGCCCTGTACGAGCAGATCGACCTGTTGCACTTCCGGCTTCTCCTGCATAGGTGGTGTCTGCAAGAAGCCGTGTGTCGTTGATAATGGTATATCTACTCTCCATATGCTCCTGAGTCGTCCCAGCCTAGCCTTCTAACTCTTTCGAGCAGCGCCCTGTACTAGCGGATTGACCTGTTGCACTTCCGGCTTCTCCTGCGTAGATAGCGTCTGTAAGCAGCCATGTATCGCTGATAGTGGTATGCACTCACTTATTCTCTATTTATCTTTGAGTTATCTTGACCTAGCCTTCTAATCCTTTCGAGCAGCGTCCTGCACTAGCGGATCGACCTGTTGCAACCCCTCCTTCTCCTGCGTAAATGGTATCTGTAAGCAGCCATGTACCGCTGATGGTGGTACGTACATACTTACTCTATATACCCCTGAGTTGTCTTAGCCAAACCTTCTAATCCTTTCGAGCAGCATTCTGCGCCAGCGGATCGACCTGCTGCAATTCCGCCTTCTCCTGCGTAGATGGTATCTGCAAGGCGTCATGCGTTGCGAGTGGTCAGCCTTGCGATTTTGGCAACCCAGGAGCTTGTTGCTCATTATGTTGCACGAGTCTAGTTGGTGGCGGCCCTCCTTCGGTATGCTGCTAGCCTGGTGGAGGAATCAAATACTGAATTTGCCTGAAATTATTTGCTCGCTCATCTTCGTAATTGGACATCACTGCTCTAGACACCTCGTATCATTATTGCACATCCTGCTTTGTGCGGGTTGGCTTGGCCTGCCCTGCCTTGCTAGCTTTGTCAGAGCACTTTCCAAGATCTGCAGTCCAGTAGCACGCAGTCGTCACAACGACTTGCAGCATCAAATTTTCATAGTATCTTCCTTTCCTATGGTATCGTTCCCTTATCTCTGTTTAATGAAAATCCTCCAAGATCACACCCCCTCCACATCCCTCAGCTCTTCGCCGCAGCCGGAGTCTGGAGATCGCTAAAGTGGAGGCTGATCGATGCCTTTGGCCTATCTTGAGACGTAGCTTGATTGATGCCAAGGAGCATAAGTACGGCAGGTCGGACGGATCAACACCGCCAATTCGATTTTCCGGCTATCAACAAATATCCCACATTACCCCACCTGGAAATTTTTATCAGCAAAAAACTGTTGCACCCTCACAGAGCAGTCTACTACTACTTTATAAGTAGTCAGAAGTAAAAAACAGTGACTAATTAACATCCTGATGGTATAAAAGATACTCAATATAAGTCAATAACCAATTAACTAGATATTATATGAAGCAGAACTCAAGTATCTACATCTTAAAAAAAAATTGACTGTTGATATAATCATGGAATATATTAGAATTAACTAGTATTGTAAAGGATTTAAATCAAGGTAAAATGCTTTCTTGAATTGTTAAGAGGTTAATTAATATATTCTAGTAAATGAACATTTAAACAATAGTTCCATTAATGGAATATTAAAACAATTAAAATAAAAGCTGATGATATAATACTAATTATGTTGTAATTAGTGCCTGTGCATTATTTGGAAATAGTGCTGCTATTAGTATCAGTAATATTCTAGTATAATCATGCCCAGATATTTATGATCTGAATATCCTCAATAATACTTTTAAAAGTTTAAGCAACACTTATATCAATATATAAGACCAAAGAGAACTCTATGTAGAATTAGTTAGTAGTTGCTTTTAATATCATTGTTTCTTACCAAGTTTTTACCCCTGTATATAGTCAAATCTACAACAGCTCAATCAAATAAATAATACTTATAGTTAAAGCTTTAATTACAAATCAATTCTCTGAGTCTTGAATAACTTTAAAGAATATAATCTATCTAGTTAGTAACTTAAAAAACTCTGTTTATGTTTAAATATACAACTGTTATATTGAGTTCTAAATATAGAAGAAAATACAGCAAGGATAAGAAGAATTAATTAGTGATCAAACTATTTGATATAGCTGAAATTAATTACAAATAGCTTTAATGAATAAAGGCATTTTAGTATTACAGTAAGTTATATATGTATGAATCTTTAAGAATATCAATTTAATAGCTCTTATATAGATATCAAATTTGAAAAGCTATTGTCAAGACTAACTCTAAAGCCAGCCCTTTTTCGGATTGCTAAAACAGTGTGGATGACGTCGGGCTGAACACCAAGCATTATCGCAGTGACATTACGAGGCTCAAGGATAGGAGTCAACAATATATAGAGGCTCTGCAATACTATGTACGATGAACTGAATTCCAATGGCTTAAGAACATCAATTTCTAGTATAGAACTAATCACTGCTTCTGGGAGAAGCAGCCTCATGGATTCATATATGCACACCTCTTGGTGTGACGACTCACCGCCACCAAGCTGTAACTGTAGTCCTTGCCCCTTAGGGCTCCGCATTACAGCTATGAAGATTATTGATCTGGTTAAAGTTAAAGCCTAAAAGTTAACTTTAGCTTAAAGACAGATAAAAATAATAGTCGCTGAGTTAATGTGAGTCATTTCAGTCAATAGTAATGATAAGCTTAAACCTTGAAGTTTTCATATATATAAGCTTATTGATAGATACTTGAAATATGTTCTTTAATTTTATAATGAAGTAAATAATAAAATGACTACTATAGTAAACAAACAATACCTTTAAATTATTTAAGAGTTAAAAACTATTCTAGTACTTATCTGCTGTGATAAAGAAAAGAAAACTTTACTTATAGCTTACTTCTATATCTAATTAAAAAGAACTGGTAAGCTGAACCTTTTATTCAAAAATTTTTCTAGATATTTTGGGCCTTAGCCATAAGATATTATAAATATGGAAGTAGTACAGTAACTATTATATCAAATCATAGACAGAATCTTATTGGGTGTAATATATAGCTAAGAGAGCTAATTACTAAATACAAATAGCAATAAAACTTGCTGAGGTGTAGAGCCCAAAGTAACAGTATGCGACAATTGAAAAATATGAGAAAATACTTTGGTCAAGCAGTTCTTGCTTAATGGACTCAGCCAGCCACCATGACACCAAGAGAATTATATAAGAAGTAATCAATGAACCACAAAGGCTTTTAGTAAAGAGTTGGCTAAAGGTAACTTAAGAGAGAAGATAATAGATTCCTGACCAGCTGAGATAGCTAAAGGACACATCAACTAGGAGTAGTAAATTGTGCAGTGATTTTACATAAGTAAGTAATGAATAAGTCATGCAGTAACTCAGGTTTTCTTATTTGAAATTTGGGTTATGAGTTACACTTTGACATAACTGTAATATGGTATACGATTACCCAATAGTAGATAACCAGTAACTTAATGAAGAGCTACTATAAAGAGTGCTTAAAGAGCAATAGAAAATACTTTCCTCTTCTTTTCATCAAATGTATTATTTGGAAGTTTGTTACTTAGTAACTAAGTTTTATCATTCAAGATATCAAAAGATATAATCACACGTTACTTTGTTGAATCCCAGCTAGGAAGTAATTCTGGTTCCTGACAATGAGAAGATCTTGTTTACAAATTAAGTTAACTGGAACACTTAAGTCCAAGTAGTATGCATTAGTATTACTTATCTTCTGATACTTAAAGCTTTTATCACTAAAAAAATACATATAGTTTTAGTATATCAACTTAGAATATTTGAATAAAATTATAGTAGTCAATATTGGCAAAGGTATAAGTTAGTAAGTAAAAGAAGTACTTTCATATCTTGTCTAATAAAGAACTCTTTAATAGTGGTTTTACTATTAAGGTCAGCCTTAAAGCTAAACTCTTTGAATTGCTAAAACAGTATGAATAACGTTAATTTAAATATTAAGCATAGTTGCAGTAATGTCAGGAAGCTTTTAAGGTCAGGAAAATAGAGATATAATGCTTCATATTACTTTACACAATAGGATTTAATTCTAATTGTAAAACTAATTGTAGAATTAATCACTGCTTTTCCCATAAGTAGCCTCTTATACATATATAATGAAAAGAAGATTATGTATCCTTCAGAATGCTAATTATATATGGTATAACAATATACTGCTACCAAGCTACAACTATAGTTCTTATCCTTAAAACTTTATATTACATTTACCAATATAATAGTAATCTACTATATATACATGTTAATAATTAGGAAGCATTTTTAGAGCTTTGTAGAAGTTTACAACAACTATCAAATTCGACAACAGCAATTTCAAATCTTTTATTTACTAACTAAATAATTTTACAAAATGTTCCATTTCTCAGTAAATATATATTAATATGAACCTTCTCCTGACAAAAATATACTGAGTTATCTAGAAAAAGAAATGGAAAACTTTGATATTAATACATATTTATCAAAATTAACAATGTTACTCTGTTAAATGATTCTCTATACTAGTGACCATATAAAAATATTTACTTTTATCTATTATTTCACTCATTATAAGGCTTATATATTTCTTTAATTAGAATTGTAGAAGCATATTGAAAGTAGACATACAATTAAGAATTCAAATCTACTTATTATACAATGAATTGAGTTGATGTTCAAACTATAGTAAAGTTAGAAGAAGATTATAGTAGTGATGAAGTTTGTAACTTGTAAATACAAGTTGTAGAATGAGTTTCTGAAGAAAACTTGCCATTAAATAAAGACAATGAACTTGAATTTAATGAATAAATACTTACTGTTAGTTTTTGATCTTTTCTTTGTTACTTTAAATTAAGTATCTTCAGAATTCTTGGTTATTTTCAATAGTTACTTCTATAAAATATATTTTAAAGAAGTTATCAAATTGATAAATATTTATTTTGAAGGTATCATTAATTTGCTTGCTAACAATCTACTTATATTATCTGAATTTTCATATTTTATATCTATATTTAAAGTGAAAGTACCAATTGAAAGTCCTCATCTTGATTTGTATATTCAAGATTATAGTTAAACAGAAGATTAACTCTTCACTACTGGTTCCTGGTTATTTATTTCTATAATTTTATTTAATGATGATCTAGATAGTCTTTAACAAGTTAACATAATTATATCTTCCAGAAATAAATTATCTATATTATTAGATTTGTAAAAGACATAAAATTTAATATACTAATTAAAACTATCCTTTATATGCTGCTCTCAAGTTTTATAGAACCACTTTTCTGCTTTATCATTCTTATTGTAAATATTTTAAATTAAGTTTTCTATTAATTTACTTCTGATAAATTTCTCCTTCTACTTTAATTATCTTTTTTACATCTCTTCTTCTAACTTTGCAAATAGTTTCTTGAACTTGATAAGCAAGATCAATATAATAGATCGCTTTTATTAAACTAATTAAGTAAATTCTTAATATACTTACAGTTATCTGATTAAAATAATTAGGGTAATTATGTTTTCATTTGACCAACTTAAGTATCTTAACTAGTATTCTATTCAAATTGACTATACTTTAAAAAGTGTTCTTATTCTTAAAGAATATCTACTATATCTCATATTAAAGAATCTTATATATATACTTAATTGAAAATAACTTAATCAACTCAATACACTTAAGTATTTAAAAGAACAGTTTTTGGCTTTCAGATAATAAAAGCTCAATTCATTGATCTACTATTTTAGTTGGACAGGAATTTTAATTTATTAAAAAAGATAATGTTTACTCTAATTGTCATAATTGTACATTATAACTTATTACTTTATATTAAATAGATTGTACTTTAGGGTATCCAGAGCATTAAGTAAATATGGAGAGAACAAAGATAGTAGATAAGGTGATAAAAGAGGTAAAAAGATGAAAATTACTTTTAAAATTTATTAAAACTAATTTATACCTCAAAATTAGTTTATTACTCTATACTAATTAATTAACTTGTCTGAAAAGAAATATTTGAAGTAGCTGTGCTTGAAGATTTTATATTATTATTATTTTTTTCAGAAATCAGAAGTATAAACTTTTTTACTATCATATAATTTAATAGTAAATACAAATGTTTATTGTAATAGAAAATTTAATTTGTTTTGAAAATCAAAGAATTATTTTACAATATAAGCGAGTTCTATAGCTTGTGAAAAAGATAGAGCTGATATTTTAAAATGTAGTTTAACAGTATAATATATAGACAGATAAGACAAATAAATGAGTTTTAATTTATATAAAGTTTATAATTAGTATTATAGGGTAAACCTTATAATTAAGTTTATACACAAATAATATTTTTAAATCCAAAAGTTAATTTATCAATTTATAGACTCTATATATATTTAATAGACTAATTAATTAAAGATACAAGTTTTCTCAACTTGAATACAGTAACTACAAGTAGTAGTATCTCTTGAAAAATAATTAAATAAGTCAGAAATAATAATGTAACAATACTTATTTTTCTCAACATATTTTTAATAATGTTCATATTCATCTTTAGTCTTGCATTGAGCTCTAACACCTTTAATTTCAGTTTTCTCAAGTATATATAAACTTTCTAAAATCTACTTAAAGTAAGGATTTCTATTTGTATGTCAAGAATTGAATTTTTATATAGCTTTAATAATCTCTTTACAATTGTCAATAGTGTTATTATTAATGGTTATGTAAGATATAGAAGCATTTACTTTCTTTTTCTTCTTAACTGAAACTATTTCTCTAGTAGATCTTTTTATGGAAATAGTATTCCCTCTAGATTTCTCTCTAGTTCTTTTTAGGCTCTCATAATTCCCTTCCTATTCCTTTATACTAATAATTTTAGAAATTATAGCCTCAAGTTTTACTATGGTAATAGTGATTGTTGGTACAGTTAGAAGAGCTACTGAAGTTGTAAAGTATTCACTCTTAGAAGCATCTATGTAACGATCTGACTCTAATGAGATCTCATCTCTTAGTTTATCTTAGTGTTCAAGTATATAGTGGGGTATTCTTAAGGTGACTGTGGGACAAATATGTTGGTCCCATATACTAAGATAGTGAAATGGTCCTACTGTAACTATATCAAAGGATATTTTGGGCTATGATTCTTAGTATAAAGCTTTATTGTTAAACTAATAAGATATTTAGTGAAGAGAGAAGAAAAAATACTTTCTCTGAAATTTCAACGCTATATTTATAACTACCTCTTCACTGATCTCTTGGCCACATGTCAACAGGTAACTCATACCAATAGATGTGTTCTTTCCTCGACATGGTTAATACTTGACTCATGCCAAGTCCAATAATGAAACCTGAGTCATCATAACTCATAACTTTCCATCTATACTCAAGCTGTTCACTATATCTAGTTAATGTGTCTTTCAGTTGCTAAGTATTCATCAGTTCTTCTGGTTCTTTTCTCACAACCAATGATTCTATGTCTATAAGTCGTGATAGTTCTTGTTGGTCGGTTGCTTTCTGGCTAGACTACTTGGCAGTCATGTGGCTGACAAAGGTCATTGTCTTGACTGGGATGTAGGTAATTTATTGAGTTGCTGTGAGTTGTACTAATTGCGTGAACCTCTGCTTTAGCCCTCATTCACTTACAACAAGTACCGTCCATTCTTGTATTCAGTTCATCTTTGTTAAGCTGTACATGTTGTCTCTAACTCTATGGGTCCATGATTTGGTCCAATGGTACTTGTGCCACTTCTGTGTCTATGGTATTTCTGATGAGACTCAGGATATTTGTGACAATCTAGTATTATACTAGACACTGTATTATTATAAGATAGATTATTTGTATAAGAATTAAAACTAAAGATTGTAAGATCTTGTAATAATTGTTGCTTGGTGGTTATTAGCAGTTACGAGTTAGAGTTTTATAATGTATAATACTTATTCTCTTGTTAAATATTAGTTTTTATTCAGTAATAGTAAGAAGGAACTTATTTTTCTTCTAGTAAATTAATGTTAACCTACTAGTAAACTTCTCTTTTTTAGACTAAAATTTTTTAGGTAACATTTAAGTGTCAAAAATAATTTCTGAAGGTCAATATATTGATATGTACTCTAGAGAAAATTTGAATTAACAGGATTAATCTAAGCAACTTGCCATATATAAGTTTACTAATATAATAACTATACTTCTATTTATTTATTTGGGGTTATTTACTTTGCTACCACTGTTTTTAATTTTAATCACTTGGATATTATTACAGTTTATCAGGATATTATGATTTTAGTACTTATATATATGCCTTAATTTTAACCCTTTATACTATATATAACTTCATAAAATACTTACTACTGAACTAAAAATAAAACTATTGCAATTAAATACAAATATAAGTGTCATATTCCAGTATATTCTATTTGATGTAGAAATATTATTAATAGGTACCTGAATTTCTAGTCACAATTAAGTAGTACTTAAATTCTTACTTAATTTAGTAAGAAATATATTTACTACAGCTTGACAGAAACTATGAGACTTGGCAGAGTGATATATTTAAATAATAATGCAAAACTTAATAAAAGGGTTTTTTGAGTAACATTATCTCTTCTAATAGTTTTATAATATAGATTTGGCCAAGAAGCTAAAATTATGGTATATAGGTAAATCATAGAAATATTTAAGTAATTAAGACCAAAAACAGTAGTAGTGTAGATAAATAATCTTAATTAATAATGTTTAATAAAGAGGAAGAGAAAAGTACTCTCAATGTAATGATCTAACATCAATACAGTCTTGTCTTTTAGTTTATCTTAAGTATTTAGGTACACGGCAAGATGTTCATAAGGTAACTATAGAATAGTTATATTAGTTCCATATACTATGATAGTGAAACAGTTCTACTATAAGTATATTAAAAGATATCTTAAGTAATGATTCTTAGTATGAAACTTAATTACTAAACTAATAAGATACTTAGTAAAGAGGGAAGAAAAGATACTTTCCCTTAGATTCCAATGCAGTATTCATAGTTACCTCTTCACAGATCTCTTAGCTATTTGCTTACAGGTAACTTATACTACTTAGTATATATACTTCTTAGTATGACTCACAACAAAACTTATACTAAGTCTAATAATGAAACCTAAGTTGTCGTAACTCATAATCTTCTGCTTATGCTCAAGTTACTCACTGTACCTAACTAATATGTCCTTTAGCTGTGAAGTGTTTTTCAGCTCCCTTGGTTCTTTGTTCATATTTAATGATTCTGGATTTTATAGTTTGTAGAGCTCTATGTGGCCAATTGCTTCTTAATTAAATTTCTTGACATTTGTGTAACTAGCTAAAATCATTTGCCCTGACTAACGTGTAAGTGATTTATTAACTTATCCAAGTTACATCTTCAATACTGAGAGTACTGATTGTACAAGCTCTATTCTGGCCTTTACTTGTCTCTAGTAAATACTATCTATTCTTATATTTAGTTCATTTTTGCCAAACTATATATGTTATCCTTAATCCTATAGAATCGTGATCTGATTTATTAGTAATCAACACTACTTCAGTATCTGTAGTATTATTCTAGTAAAGCTTAAGATATTCATGACACTTTATTATTTTTTAAGTGTTTTTTATAATTACTTTTCATTAAACATTTATTATTTTATTATTATGTAATTGTATACTATATTACTATTTTGCTAAGATGTAACTAATAACCTAAATTTTAATTAATAAGATTTAAGTTACTATATTAAGACTAACTCTAAAGCCAAACCCTTTAGATTGCTAAAACAGTATGAGCAATGTTAAGTTAAATGCTAAGTATTATTGCGATAATATTATAAGTCTCAAGAGTAAAAGTTATAAAGATATGAGACTTCATATTACTATGTATAGTAGAATTAATTTCAATGAATTAAGAATGCTAATTCTATAATAAAACTTATTACTATTTCTTTTAGAAATAACCTTCTATGCATATATATAAAAAAGACTTATATATTCCCTAATAGACTAACTATATACAGTATAATAATGTACTGTTGCAAAGTCATAACTACAGTTCTCATTCTTTAAGAGTTTGTATTATACACTATATAATTTATATAATTTATATCTTTTTTACCTGTATACAATCATTACATAATTTACTACTCTTAATTGACATATCTTTTAGCCTTCTTCCTTAATTAATCATAATCAATTTATAGCTATAGGGCTTTATAGTTTATCAATCACTTCTTATATTACTTTCTTGATATTTGTAATAATTAGACTCTAATAAGATTTTATCTTTTAGTTTGTCTTAGGTATTTAGATATGTGATGAGAAGTTTATAAGGTAATTGTAAAGCAGTTATGCTAGTTCTATATATTAAGATAGTAAAACAGTTTTGCTATAACTATATCAAATGATATCTTAAGCAATGATTCTTAGTACAAAGCTTAATTACTAAATTAATAAGATATTCAGTGAAGAGAGAAAGAAAGACACTTTTCTTGAAATTTCAATATAGTATTTATAACTGCCTCTTTACTGATCTCTTAGCCACTTGCTAACAAATAATTCATACCACTTAATGTATATACCTCTTGGTATAACTTATAAAATAACTTATACTGAGTCTAATAATAAAATCCGAGTTATCATGACTTATAACTTTCTGTCTATGCTCGAGCTACTCACTATACTTAGCTGATATGTCTTTTAGCTGCCAATTGTCTTTTAGCTCCTTTGGTTCTTTTTCTATATCTAATGATTTAGGGTTCTATAGTTCATAAAGTTTCTAATAGCTAGTTATTTCCTAATTAAGTTGCTTTGTATTCATATAGCTAGTTAAGGTCATTGTCTTAACTAAGGTATAGATAATTTATTAAATTGCTATAAGTTATAATCTTAGTACTAAAAGTACTAATTATGCAAGTCTTTCTTTAGCTCTTACTTGCTTTTAGCAAGTGCCATCTATTCTCATATTCAGTTTATTCTTGCTAAACCATATGTGCTGTCTCTAATTCTGTGGAATCATAATCTGATTTAATAATAAATAATGCTACTTCTGTATTTATAATGTTATTCTAGTAAAACTTAGGATGTTTATAATAATATTTTTATAGCTAATTAAGTTTACTAAGTAAAAGTTATCTCATTAAGGTATAAAAACTGTTGTTAAAAGAATGTATACTCTTTACTTAAGTGAGACTTAAACTTAAGTAATAACTTAACTAAATTTTAAGTATTACTTTCAATTCTATCTCTAAATTTATACAACTAAATAAAAATATTAAAATTCAAAGTCAAATATGACATTGCCATACATATTTGAGTACTTGTCTTTACTGAGAAAGATATTATAATTAAGCAAATTATGAAAGTTATTAGTCTTGCAAGAAGAATAATTTTCAATTTCAAAAAAAGAGTATATATATATGATTATGATTTTATATAGTTTTATATCTTAAAGATAAAGTATGTAGAGAATATACTACATTCTGGCCAGTCTAAAGTTATAGAAGAGAAAAAGAAAGAGTTATTTAAATAAGTACAAAAAGATCAGAAAAGTTATAAAAAATTTTCTAATGAAACTAAGTAATTAATTAAAATATCTGGAAGAACTACATATTAAATATTATAGAAAGTGAATTTATAAAAGTAAAAACCTATATAAAAACCAAAGCTTATACAAGAAATGAGAGAAATTAAGTTATAGCTTATATTAAGATATAAAAATTAGAAGCTTGAAAATTGAAAAGATATTATATGGATAAATGAGATGAATATAGTTTTAAGATATTAGTATAAAGAGATATGAGTATTGTAAGTACTAGATAAATGTTATTATGGAATATACACTTACAGATAATAGAAAAAATACTCAGAATTTACACTTTAGGCTTGTTTTTTAGATAATTGAAAAGAATTAATGCATATTTGGAAACTAGAAACTATAGCTGAGAAAAAGAAAATAAAGAAAGAAAATAGTTAATTAAATAAGATTTTAGAGCCTTATTTACAAGAGCAGTAGAAAATATAAATAGCTAAATAATATGTAAATTTACAATAGCTTATATAGAGAAATAAACTAGAATAAAACTTTATATCTAAAATTGGAAAAATAGAATAGACAGGTAGGAAAAGTAATTATTTTGTGGGAAAAACTACTATCTTTTATACAAAAGTATAAAAAGATTGAATTAAAGATAATAGTATAAGAGAAAAAAGCTTTATTGCATATAAGTTTTTATTAAGAGGTAATATTTAAGGAGTTTAAAATAGATTACTTTAAGTAACTAAGAAACTTTCCTGGATTAAATGCAATTGAGTTATGCTAAAGCTGAATGAAATAGTAAACTACTTGGAGAAGAGCTTCTTGATAGAGAATACTAATGAAGTATAAGTGACAGGAAGTTTGGTTGAAATTGAAGTAAAAGTATATATAAGTATGAATAAAGAAAATACTTTGTTATATTAAAGAAGTTGTTAAGTTAATGGTGGAAATAAATATAGAGAAGACAGAGAAAATAGTGTTGAGCACAGAAAAGTATGTAAGAAGAGAGTCTATTAATGTACTTATTTTATTTTATTCTAATTACTACATGAATACATATTAAAGACTTAATTATAAGATTTTAGTAAGTTTACTTAATGGGCAGGTCACTAAATGATAAGGTATGCATTTTTTTGACAGTGGCCTCTATATTATCTTATATTTTTCAGTTTCTATATACAGAAAGTAGTATATAGATTTAGCAGTTTATACTTTACTACTTTAGGTACAGTATTTTTAGTAAGTTCTATTATTGCTTATATTTGGTAGTCAGCTCTCTTAATATATACTATACCTAATAAGGCCTTACTTGTAATCTAATTTAATAATCTCTGCACTATCTTTATGTTTGTGATATTCTATAGCTTACAACTTGAGATATTCATAATATTTGCCTTTAGAAAGATTTCAGGTATAGCTGTCTATAAACTCTTATCATAATTACTAATAAAAACTATAAATAAGTCATCTATATTGTGGAGCCAGTTCTTTATATAACTTAAAACCCACTTTTAGTTATTACTATTCTCAATTGGAAAAATAGTTCAATCAAGAGGTAGGATTTTATTATTGCCATTCAAAGCACAGGCAATAAGAAGAGTTATATGAAATTTAGATTTTGTATGACAGCCATCCAATGCAATAAATGGCTGACAAGCTTCAAATGTAGCCCTTATAGCTCCTGGTATAATAACACATCTGTAGAATCGTCTGTCATGAGTCTCCAAAGCAACATAATTAAAATCGTTATGTTCATTTGGTTGAAAAACGAGGCTGGGAAGCTTTTTGAAGCATTGTGCTTCATCACCCTCTAACTCTTTGCGGAGCGCCTCACAGGTTCTCCAAGCCCGTTGATATTTGACACCTCGATTGCCATGATATATTCGCTCAGTACTTCGGATTTGAGTAGGTAGGATTTCGCGATTATCTGCTACAGATCCACAATGACGAGTGGAAAGAAATGCAACTGAATTAGTATGATGAAAATTGAAATGAGTAATTGGACTGCAAATATGGGCAGCATAACGTGTGACTCGAATCCGAAGACCCATAAGAACTGATGCACAAATACCAAACTTACAGAAAGCATCTCCACATGTAACAATATAGCGAGTACGATCAGAATGAGACACAACAAAAGACTCTCTATCTACTACAAAGGAGCGAATCGCATTGCGGGCTTCGCCCAAAGACTCAAAATTCGGACAGAGCTCGGCGGGAATAGGCTGCATGGCAGGTATTGTAGAAAGCTATAGAAGACGGAAAGGAAAGGACGGGGAATTTCAGGTATGTATATAGCTAAGATGGCAGTGTAGAGGCCGAACTCGGAAGATGGTAATTGGGTAAACCATCATGGTACCCGAGTAATTTAGATCAAAAATCGTGGTACGTCTGTAATTAACCCTATTTCTATGGTTCTCAGCAGGTACTATATTCTCCATGTTGACAGAGATCGTCTTGGCTGACTCCATATTCACATCAAAACACCCCGTTGTCATCTTGCCCCCTCTCGCTCTCAAGTCCGTTCTTGATATCTAGGCGAACGCACTCAATTGTCATCTTGAAATTTTGTTTTGCGCGTTGCCAGTAACTTTCGGTGCTGGTATAATCGAGATATCAGGAATCCCTTCTGTTACATGCTCGTGGGTGGGGAGGGGAGGGCGAGGACGCACACCAGGCTTTTTGGGCGAGGTGGTTAAGTTAGAGTTCCATCCCCCCCCGCTCCCCGGCCTTAGTAGTGTGAATTTCTCGGGGCTTGGGTTTTATCACCGCAATCAAACTGCAAGGGAGCCATGCAGACGTTACCGGAAAATCGAGCTGATGTCAGGAATTACGTTCGAACATAGCTAAGAGCGCTCCCATAGGCGTACTATCCTCACAGAAGTGCTTCACGCTTAGATGCTGACTTTGGGGCATATTCTCTTCCGCGCCGATTGCTCCGCTAACTCCATCTTTAGAGATTTTGGCATTGGCTCAAGGAGCGCAAGGTCAAGAAAGACGGGGGTCTCACCCACCTAAGAAACCTTTGGCGATCATCTGCCATGGATTAGAACACATGCGCCGTTTCTCTTGTTGCACAGCAAATGGCATAAAACTTTAGGAAAATGCAGATGGTTGCTGAGAAGGGGCACACAGGATGTCACGATCATTGCGGTAAGGACAAAGGTCGTGGCTAACGTTTACTATGCAGAGGACGTCGCGTTTGCCCTAGGATATAACGGTAATGGCCGAAACAATCGATGCAAGCTGCGAAGCCACCGCTATGGATACCTCGTCTGGGTGGGGTAGCCGGCGTGGCTCCGGGCAGACGAGTTGAGCAGTCGACCGCGAAGAGCCGAATTCGTCTGCCCCGGAGGTCTAGCCAGTGTCACGTCTACAAGCATGGCTGAAAGAAGCGCTGAGCATCTAAAAATGCTAACCGCTACTACAGGACACGTTAGAAGTGCCTTGGAGACACCGCCGGAAGCTATGGTGGGCTGACGGTTGGGGGTGGGTAAAGGGGGAAGAGCGGGAAAAGCTGGAAAGTAACGGAAGTGCTATATACACTCAACCGATGAATACCGCCAGTCCTGTAGCATAAATAACCCTAGATAGACCTCGTAAAAATGCATACTATAGCCATCATGACATCCTGGACGTCTCCTGCTGATTTGCCTGACTTTGTTGTTACCCCTATTTGTGAGATTATTGAAAAGTTGCCTCCACAACACCTCCCACCTCCCACAGTTGGTGAAGTCCTAGATTCCAAGCAAGCTTATGAACGCCCTCAGAACTATGCCTTCAGTCAGGGGTTCTGTATGGTCATTCTTAGCACAATGTTTATATATATTAAATAGAGTTACATTTATTATAGCTATGGAACTTACAATTGGAGGAAGCTAGATAATCATAGAGTAGAGGAAAGCAACAGACAGAAGGAATAAACCAATATCTATGCTAGAGAATGTCCCTGGCAAGTAAATATCTCATATAATGGTGTAATAAAAGGGAAGTTTCTTGTGACTGTCTTTTTTTCCATGTATATACTAATACATTCTTACATGTGCTGAACAGAAAGCTTAGTTTCTAGGGATTACAAATGGAACCCATGGCAATACTTATAATATGGTACTTAATTTATTGGCATATTCTATTTACATAAAATAGTTGCTTTAATATACTATAGCATTTCAATAAACAATTATTCTTAGTGCTACTCAGATCTTCTATTCCCAAGCTAGCTAAATCATGGCTATTCAAGGCCTCAGCCTCTCTTGAAAAGCCTTTTACAATATTAAAGGAAGTTCCTATATATGATGATTTAACACTGATAGAGTTTTGTCGTTTAGTTTGTTTTGAGTGTTCAAGTACATAGTGAGATGTTTATAGGGTAACTATGGGATAGTTATGTTAGTCCCATATACTATAATAGTGAAATGGTTTTGCTACAACTATATCAAAAGATATCTTGAGCAATGATTTTTAATATGAAGCTTAATTACTAAATTAATAAGAAACTCAGTAAAGAGGGAAGGAAAGATGTTTTCCCTGAGATCCTAATGCAGTATTTATAGCTGCCTCTTTCACTTATCTCTTGGCCACCTGCCAATAGGCAACTCATATTACTTGGTATACATATTTCTTGGTATAACTTACAATATGACTTATACTGAGTCCAATAATAGAACCTGAGTTATTGTGACTCATAATTTTCTATATATACTTGAGCTGCTCACTATACCTAACTGATATGTTCTTCAGCTATCAAGTATCTTTCAACTCCCTTAGTCCTTTATCTATATTCAATGGTTCAAGGTTCTATAGTCTATAGAACTTTATATAGTTAATCATATTCTGATTAGATTACTTGATATCTATGTAGCTAGCTAAGGTCATTGTATTAATTAGGGTATAGATGGTTTATTGAGTTGCCATAGGTTATGCTCTTAGTGCTGAGGGCGCTGATTATGTAAGTCTTACTTTGACCCTCACTTGTTTCTAGCAAGTACCATTCATCCTCATATTTAATTTATTCTTGCTAAGTGATATATGCTGTCCTTAATCCTGTGGAACTATGATCTGATTCAATGATAACTAATACTACTTCTATATTTGTGGTATTATCTTAATTATGATATTTTAAGATATAGAATAAAGAAGAACTAGGCCTCCTATTTGAATTCTTGGAGAAAGAGAATTACAATATCAGATATGGCAAGTCAGACATATTAGCTCTGTTAATTGAATTTTTTGATAAATAACAATAAATTATATATATAACATTATTAACTTGTAGTCAAAACATTATTGTCTTGTATTTTTTATTACATAAGAATACTTGTCTTATTCAAGGCTATTTCACTATATTAAATTTATCCAGTATTTTAAAGGTTAAAAATTTAACCTATTCCAATTACTAGGCATCCCCTACCTAAATTTAGTTAAGAAGTCATAACTAGAATTTGCACACAATAAAATACAGTTATTTTAATGCAATACCTTGTCTATAAGATACCCTTTCTATTGTATATATTGGTAGATATGTATAAAGTAAGTCAAAAGGTTTTTATTTGAGTTTTACATAAGGGAGGTGGTCATTGTATTTATTATAAGTTATGATGCTTAATTTTAGACTTTACTTAGGTACTGCGAAGCTTAAAGTTAGATGCTAAAATATTGTATTAACTGTTACATGTGTTTTCTAATTAAACAGTCTTACACAAATATTACAAACTATTCAAAAGCGTCAAGAAATAATTTCTCTCAAATTTTATATATTTTAGATATATAAAGAAAGAGTTATAGTTGCTTGAATTTATAAATGATCTAGTTAAATATTCCTAACTAGAATTAGGCAGCCTTGTGTACTAATAGAACATAGTCAAAATATAGCGATTTTGTAACTATTAAAATACTAGATAAAAAGAATATAAGGTGATAGCTGAGAATGAGGCAAGTGTTTTTGCACAATACTAGGCATAGATATTCTCTTTTGTAACTTAGAGTTGACATTATATAATTGTATATGTATTGATATTGAGTGAAAAGTTCAATTGGTAAGATTGACATGTCTGACTTGCTGTAGTTAGATTTAAATACTACTACAAACTATATTAGCAGCTACCTGGAGGAGTTATTCTTCATATCTGATAGTTAAATTTAGTGAGACTAGTAGTTTTGTAGTTTCTTTGTAGTTGAAGTTAATACAATATTTAATACAAATAATTTTAAGCTATTTCTGATGATTTTAACTAGTATTAGCAATACAGAAGATACTTTTTCCTTGGCTTTTAGCTTCCTTTTCAGTGAAAGCAATGTCTGTTTTAACTTTATATGTAATACTTTGAAGAAATTAGTTTGTAATGAGTTTTCATAGTCATTAATAATAGTAGGAGATATTGTAATATATCTTGCCACTGGCGCTGAAGCACCCCTGACTAGCTAGAATGGCTATATGAGTACTTCTAAGCAGCTAAGTGGTACAATACTATCTCAGCTAGCATATTGTTGAGATTTTTGGTAAGATCAATAAACTTCAGTATTAATAACACAGCTATAAAATAGCTATTTATAAGTAGATCTGTATTTTTATATAGTGGATCTATATAGCAAGCAATTTAATCTATATATTCTACGTTCTGTAGTCACAATTCTACCACTGATTTAAAGTATAATCTTCAATAGGAAATTAAACTTAAGAGCTGATAGTGTTCCTTCCTACCTCAATGTCTAGTAGTACTCTTCAATTCTGTGAGTAACATGTATTTGAGAATATTAGAGAGTGCTTGTTGGACAGTAGGTATACTAAGGAGAAGCTAAATATAATACAATCTCTAATTTGGAATTATCTTCAATTTGATACCCTGACTACCTTTAAGGTTAACAAAACGAAACTACTAAGAGCTTTAAAGTTCCCTGAAGTATATTATATCAAGGAGAATTGAGTTGCTAAGAAGGAATTCATCTGTTGAAGCTATATATAATATCTAGCTAATTTAGGGGTTTACTTTATACAGTGAGCTGAAAGCATGAATTCAGCATTAAAGAAGGTCCTATTTTGACAGATGTCACTTTTGGAGGCATGCAGACGTCTGGTAAAGAAAGTGAGGCAGTTTGAAGGCAAGTTATTAAGAGGGGAGGTTATTAGTATAACTTTGAGATCTTAAATTCTGGACCTTAATAGTTTTGCAACTCTTATAAGGAAGGTTACAAACTACTCTATTGAGCTTATAGTATCTGAATAGTCTGCAGCGTGTGTACCCAGGCCTAATTCCATTTGACAAGGTGGTTGCTCTCATGGTTATTATTTTCTAATTCAATATAGACTTTTATATTATCATTAAATGAACAGATCTGTTCTTGATAGCTTTCTTCTACCCCTATCTCTTGTTCACTCATACTGGTGGCTTGTTGGGGGACCTGTACTTGCTGGAGGATGGATAATAGGGTACTATAGTGCTGCAATAGACCCTCAAGAATGCTGGGTAAGGGGTTTCAGAAATAGGGGTAAAGACATTATTATTGAGTCTGTTTAACATCTTCTGAATCAGCAGTCACAGCTTCTACCAGAGTAGTCAGAGCGTCTCACGAGGCGCGTGGTTGCTGCCAATGAGTAGCTGCTGGCTGAGGTGCATGCATTGCAAGCATGAGATCAACAAGCACCCCCTGAGTTACCTCCCCCTTTACCCCCTAACCTCAACCTACAAGCGAAAAAACAGAAGGGAAACACTAGAAAACGAGCCCTGACTGGAGCAGAGGCTTCAGAGCGGCAGCAGAAAGCATTGGCTAGAGCGCAGTCAAGAGCACAGGCGACAAAGGTAGCTCAAGATGCCTCAGTAGAGCAACTTGCCTCCACTAGTTCCAGGAGACAGACAAGAAGCCAAAAGATAGCAGCACTACGAGTAGATGAGTTGTAACTAGTTTTTATACTGCTTATGCCAATATAAATTGCTATTTATCTACAAATCTCCAGGGCAGACGAATTCGGTTCTACGTGGTCGACTGCTCAACTTGTCTGCCCGGAGCCGCGCCGTGGGGTCGCTGCAGGTGAATATCGAAAACTCGTTAGCTTTCTTGGAGACAGCCCTGAAAGACTGGCTCCGCTACGCTCTCTACATTATTACACAATTTGATGCCCGGGCTCGAATGAAACTCCAGCTCGGTGCGCTGATAAATTTTCGTCTGTACGGGGAATTCCTATTGGCCACAATAAACTTGCGAGCACATAATAACGATTCCTTCCGAGCTTGGGGGAAACTATTCTGAGTACTCCGTACATCACCCGATAGTCCTAAGCACCTTACGCACAAAGAGTTTTTACTTAATCGGTTAGAGAGAGTGCAGGGAAGCTGTTGTAAAAGGATCGCTAGGAGATGCTTTATCTATTATCTACACTATGGCCATCGCTGGCCTCTATATACTACTTGTGGCACTTGTGGTTGTGTGGCCTCGCCACCCCAACAATTCCAACACTGTTCCTCTCTTTAAGAAGCTGTATGTACTCTGGAAGGCGGGCTCAGCTAAGCCACAGCCACGAAGATACTCTGGCCACTCTGGGGCGATTGCAGAAACGTTTCGTGAGCTTGGTGACCATGAGAAGGCGTTAGATTCTTACCAAAAGGGCTACATAGGAAACTTTGGGCCAAAGCTCGAGCCCTCCCTCGACACTCGACAAAATCTTGCCGGGCTGCTCGTTGACATGGGTAGAAACAATGAAGCCATTGAAATCCTCTCAAAAGTTTCGGATGGGAAGGGGCCTAATAAAGCAAGGTGGTTCTACGCTAGGAGTATAATTGGGGAGACCTTGAATATGCGGGCAAAGAGAGAGGGACTGGGGATGGCACAGGATGCACTGAGAGGCCCCAGGAAGGCTGTGCTAGATGAATCTCCATTTGTCTCTTCTACTTGCATAGCCTCACAGAGTGTCTGCGGTCTCAGAGTCAGTTTGAGAGAACCCTTGATTACAACTACCAGGATATAAAGCTAAACGAAGTGGTTTTGGGAAGTCCTATTGTGACTACCTTGGGGGGTGCGGCTTATAAGGTTGATTTCCTTGCCTTGCTGAAAAGAAGAGAGCAAGCCTTGGGGGTATACAAACAGGCGCGACAAGTCTTTGATAATCTACTAGGTCTGGCCCATCCTTTGGCGGTCAAAACGGCCGAGAAATGTGCATAAGTCGCAATCTTCTTCGTTTTCCATTTATCTCATCTCCACTCTCGTTCAATTCCCTTCTTCTGTCCTTTCCTCCCATTCGAGTGTGCCCAAATAGTGTCTCGAGTACAATCAGAAACACCCTGATGTATGGCTTTAAATGCCACAATAACCATCTTTCCAAAACTCCCTTCAGAAAGAAACCCTCCTTTATGAATGGAAGTATCACCTCCGCCTCTAAATTCTTGTGACTTACAGACTCACTGCTTCAAAGCAGAGCTAAGTAATCGGGTGGAACCTTCGAATCTTGACCACGAGGCTCTTGCCAAAGATCTTCCCTCTGACAGGGCAGTTTCCCATCTAGAAGATTGCCCAACGGAAAATCTACGGTGTGCTCTACGGCGCCACTCTCCGCGAGAGTTGTGGAGATTTTGCAGTCATGCTTGACGAGGATGTTGGAGGATTCAGGTGGGC
This sequence comes from Nothomitra cinnamomea, assembly GCA_022345685.2. Taxonomy (NCBI): domain Eukaryota; kingdom Fungi; phylum Ascomycota; class Geoglossomycetes; genus Nothomitra; species Nothomitra cinnamomea. The sequence continues at coordinate 93,492 of JAJDMX020000076.1, read as the reverse complement.
CTGTGGGTGGGTAGCCATTTTGGTGAATTTCTAGGATTTCGGTCAACGCCGAGAGTACCTCGACGAGTTCCTGCGAAGCCCTTTCCCAAAGAATGAGGCTACACAGAGATCGAAATCATAACGGTGAGTATCGCAAGATCCTATCTTACTAGTTGGGTTCACGGGAGGGTTAATTCAGGAACGTAAATGTTCGAATTGACGTGATAGAAAGCCACGGCAAAATAACATTCGATTATAACCTGCACCGTATCCATCGGGAGCAGCTCGAGGTACTTGAGCTCTGGGGAGATCCTGTGTCACCCGTTACTGTTAGGCGCGTTGCAGGACCGCCAGGCCAGGCCCTTAGACGGCGCGAACCTCCGAATACAGGAATTAAGAGGGCCTCACCTAGGGCATTGTTAGACCGAAAACCTAACACCTTCCCACCCTCTAGATCGCACCCTAAGCTACCTCTAAAATTCCTAATCCATCTCTAATCCAGCCTATCCAATATGATGCCCCTGATGTTATAGGGTATAACTGTTTCCACTCATTAGGTCATTAGAAAGCACATCGTAAACAGCTAGGTTTTCACCGCCGCTTTTGCCTCTGGGCTTCTTGGATGAGAATTTTCGTCTCCTCAAATCTCCTTGGGTCAGTCGAGCAGCTTCTCAACGCCTCAATTGCCGCTGTATCTGGATTTGCGCCATTCTCTAACAGGAGCGCAACGATCTTCACATCACAGTAGCGGGCAGCGGCATTTAGCGGCGTTCCCTTGAGGCTTGATGCGTTAATATCGGCTCCATTTTTCAATAGCAGCTGTGCAATAGCAAAGTTCCCACTTTCAGCGGCTTCGTGGAGTGGTGTTCTCCCTTCTCGATCCTTCGCGTTGACATCAGCGCCTCTCTCTAATAGCAGCCGCACAACTCCTCGAACACGCCCCGGTCTAGTTCCATCTCCACCAGTGGCTGTCGCGCTCAGTACAGATCCGTGTTTTCCACCATGGAAATTTACGGGCACATTTTGATCCAGCAAGAACTCTACTACAGGCCCGAAGCCACCGTAGGCAGCAGCCTGCAACGCTCTCCCCATCCACACCCCATTGATAGGGTTAATGTCCGCCCCCTTGTTTACAAACAACTTCACAAGGTCTAAATGTCCGCTAGATGCAGCTGCCGTTAGAACATGGCCGTGAACTCCAACTACCGCTTCCCAGTTTGCCCCATTTTCTAGGAGTAGTTTGACTAGCTTCATGTTTCCCCCAGCTGCCGCTGCGTGTAGTGCACTGCCGGCATGCCCACCTCCGGCATTAATGTCAGCCCCCTTACTCAGTAAAAATTGCGCCACTCCGTAGCAGTCATAAACACAAGCTGCCTGCAACACTTCGCCTAGTAGCCCACTTCGGGCGTGGATATCTGCACCGGCCTCCATCAATAGTCTGAAAATGCTTTTATGGTCAGTCGCGCAATGCAATGCTGTAAGGCCCTCATTGTCTGTTGCCTCTATGCTGGCCCGGTACTCCAGTAGCAATTTCACAATGGTTTCACGGCCGGACAGTGAGGCGCCAATCAGTGCTGTCCTCCCCTCGCTATTCCTCGCTTCAATAGAAGCACCATTCTGAAGCAGCAGCCACACGATCCCTGTATGCCCATTACATGCCACTTTGAGTAAGGCCGTATCCCCATCGCTAGCTCTTGCTTCCAAGTTTGCTCTCTTCGTCACTAGCAATCTCACCAGCTCCAGATATCCACGTCTAGCCGCCTGTACAAGTGCCGTGCCGTGATTGCAATTGCCCGTCCCTGAAGCCTCGATATTGGCAGTATGCTCTAAGAGTAGCCGTACGACCACAGTGTGCCCTAGCCTTGCGGCAACGATCAACGGGGTTTCTTCGTTGGCTGACCGAGCATCAACGGTAGCTCCGTTTTCAATCAGCAATTGAACCATCAACTCATCTCCGTGCTCCGCGGAAATATGCAGTGGCGTGCGTAAGCAGAAGGATTTCGCATCGGGGTCAGCCCCCTCCTCCAGTAGTAATGCAGCCACTTCCGGACGGTCGTTGAGGACAGCATGGACCAGCGCGGACCACATCCCACAGTCATACCCGCCAGGGAAACCCGTCGATTCAACGCTAGCCCCTTTCAGAAGTAGCGATTGTACGATACGTCGGTGTCCCCCCTTTGCGGCCCACCGCATTCCGTGTACCAAGACTACCCGCTCGGATAGAACTTCCTTTCCTTTCTCAAGCAGATACCACACCAATGCTTCATGTCCACTCTCCGTTGCCAATTGAATTGCCTTCAATATCTCTTCCCCCTGAGGCCCAACACCCTCCTGAGAGTCCTCCATCTCACCTAACAGCAACTTTACAACTGGTAAGTGGCCATACCGAGACGCGAGCTGGAGAGCAGTATGTTTGCGACCATCCACCGCTTTTATATTGGCTCCCCTTTTGAGGAGTAGCAGAGCAGCCATTTCCTGGCCGTGCTTAGCCGCCTCATGTAGCGCTGTGGATTTATATCTCCCGCCGATTGTGTGGGCGTCGGAATCCATCTCCAGCAGCCACTTCATAACAGAAAGGTGGCTTTTCTTTGTCGCCCATAGCAAAGCCGTCATTCTATCGAATCTCCTGGCATTGGGGTTGAAGCCATTCTCCAATAGCAGCTGATCTGGACAAACGTCTGTTACGGGGGGGGGTGTAGTTGCTTCCACAGAAGGCTTTTCTAACGAATTCGATGAAGTAACGCACGGCGGTTCCAGCAATTTGACTTCCCGAGCCTCGATTTTATTTATCTCCGGCAATCTTTGCGACCTATGGGCGATTTCTTTTATGTGTTCTTTCATCATTCTCTTTTGCGGCCTCCCACTACTTCTCTCTGAGTGTTCTGTCGCCGGCCTCTTTTGCGTCTTCTCGCTCGCTTCCGTAACCCCAGCAGCCTCCATCGCTCTTAAACCCTCTGGGTCGCCCATACCAAGCCGCGAAGATTTGGGTGCTCCTCCTAGTCGTAGCAGATCACCTGGTTCCGCCTCTAACCCGAGTCCCCCAACTAACGAAGCCAAACCCGACGTCGCCTCATTCCCAGGCATTTCCTTCTGTGGAGCCAGTATCAAGGTATCGTCGGACCAGACGTCGTCGCTGGATATCATATCATCACCATCCGGCGAGTCATCAGCTGGAACACAACATGTTCCGCAAAAGATATGAGGAGGGTCACCCTGAACAGTCAACCCTACCAACTCTGTTGCCAGTGGACGGGCGTGGCGGTCTTCCCGAAGCATTTTCCTGACCCATTGAAGCGGTCCACTGTCAAGGCTCTTGTCTCCTCGAAGCTTCCTAATCCACTGTTCCACAGCATCCGGGTTAGATTGATACGACGTAGTCCCAGCGCAACTGCTTTTAAAAAAGGATTCCATGGCCTCTAGTGTCTCCCGTCTTAGAACTGTAACCATCTCAAGGAAGACACAACTGAGAGACCAAATATCGGAGGAAAGACCTCGCGGCCCATAAGTCGCGACCTCTGGCGCACAATATTTTGGCGATAGAGCCGCCGCCGTTCCCTCCGTCGTGCTTCGGGACTTGTCCGCCCAATCATATGAAATTCCAAAGTCCGTGAACAGGACGGCGCCTCCCTTGACTAGGATATTTTGGGGTTTGACATCCTTGTGACGTATCTTCTGCTCGTGCAGGTAGGCAAGTCCTGCTGCGAGGCAGCCAAAAAAGCTCTGAAGTAAACTGATTTGATCGGGGTGGGTGCCGAATTTCGCCAGGAATGTCGCCAGGTCCATATCTGCCACTGGAGACATGATTAGTCCGAAATAATTGGGATCTGTGTAGCTGCCGAGTAGCTCAACGAAATGACGGTGTCTAATGCGCTTGAGGACCGCTAATTCCGTCATAAAAGTCCCCACATTGCCTTTTTGACATCTGAAGAATTTCCCACGTTTAACACGTTTCCTAGCATATTCCTTCTTGCTAAAAGTGCTCCAGACTTTGTCCACCTGGGCAAATCCTCCGCGTCCCAACCGTTTTATATGTTCAAAGGGTACGGTCTCACCGTTAGCGAAGATTACGTGCTGGCCATCTTTTCCTGTCTCGAGATCAATGGCTTTGTTTAAAATTACAGATTGCGCCTTGACGAATTCGTCAAGCACAGAGTGGCCTAGCGATTCAGGGAGGGCGTTCGCGGTGACTGGAAACCAAAGGTCGTTGAAGCCCAAGTTAAGAAGGGTGTCGAGAAGATGCAACTGTCTAATGGCGCGGAGAACTATATAAGTTCGAGGTGCTCGGCTCCATCTACAGTCAACGTAACTGAGAATCCTAGAGATCTCTCGAATATCCGACTCAGAATATTGAGCCCGCGAGGCTACGCTGAATTTCTCGAGTTCAGAGGGAAAGAACCTCTCCAATTTCTCATCTAGGCTGTCGACTGAGCTGTTGCCGACGGAATCTATATCCCTCTTCGAAGACTGCTTCTCCATAACGGGGATATATACTGAGTCGGGGTAGTTCTAGCGATCATTGGGATTATCTACGGAAGATCTTGACATTAGTGCTTAAGTGACAAGTTAACAAACTTTGGGGGAATGATTACGTCATCCGGGGGTAGGGAGAAAAATCACTCAAGGCAGGCAACAATAATTTCTGGCGGGCCGTGAGTACGGCTCGGATATGTTTAGTAGTCTCGGAATACTCCGTCATACGTTTTATACCGCGGTTGTTGGGAGCCTTTTGGGCGTAGAGTCCGAGGCTTTGAATATGGACCGAGGGTTGGATTGATACCAGCTCATATCTACCACAACCTTTACGGGGAAGGACCAGGATATATATTACTCGCTACCAAGTAAGAGCCTACCCGGCCTAGTCCTAGAATAAAACGACCTAACTGGTCCTGTTCTGTCCGGTGCCATGGTGTTGGTTGTCGTCGGTTTGGGCGACGAGGGTGAAAACGCTTCCTGCCCTTGGTCGTCGGAAAAGGTTTCGATACCCAACGCCAAACCTGGTCAATGCCAGCACCCCATCGCCAACCCTCAATGTTTCCATTTTGCCCGTCAAATGTTAAACGCTTTCGTCTGGCTTCATCACCGAGCCTTCTTATTCTAGTTATACGTGGTGCGTGGCCGCCTTTACTGCTCTCAAGCAGTTTTAGAGTGGGGTGTAGACATTCGGCACCTCGCGTAACTGTGCACGATGGACGGTTAGTCGTGGGACGGTATCGTAGTCTTTTTGGTTGTGCGAGGGATTTCTGTCTTTAGGTTTGGTTTAGCGTCGTTGCCTGCGTGCGTAGCGATTTTTTGGACTTCGGACATTTCGCAATCGCTAACGTAGACAAGATGGACTGGGGCGCCTATAGTCCCCCTCGCTGCCAGCGCTAGGCTGTTGCGGGTTCGAGTCCGCCACCCCCCTCCCCGCCCCGGGCGCCACCTTGAGAGCTCTGGTACTGTATCAGCCTCTATCTTCGGATGATGGGGAGTTCTAAATTCCCTTTACGTCGGTCCTTGCCCCCTCCGGCAGCATGCAGTTCTCCTCGGATCACACTTCGAAGCCTTCCAATCCTCCTGCAGTAGTGGAAGCCGATCACAAGCCTCCCTCCGCCAGCCCCTCCGGTCAATGGTGGGTATCTGACGCTCACCCAACTTGGTTACAGACGGGTGATCTCCAATGGAAACAGTCGTGGCTCAGGCTAGGGAGGGTGGCGTTACGTGCGACTCAATGACTGCAGCAGCGTTTGCGTCCCACATGCCATACTATCTTCAAAATGGTATCTGCGCGCTGCCTTGCTAGGATCTTTTAACAGATTTCCTTTTGGGGAATGGGCGTTATCCGAAAGTTTATGGTCTGTGGTTGGACAGAATTTTGTCGGAAACGTGGCCGCCTCCAGCGCTCCTAAACGAATTTCTCATGCGTCGCGAATGTACTTTCGGGAGGAGTAAATAACATTCATGGCCCCGGGGCTTCAAGGCAGCTCAGCGGATTGAAATCTTACAACCTCACCCAACGCCATGAACCCTGTCACGTCAGTCGGCTTAGCTTGCTGTATCGCCCAGCTCACTGATGCTACAACAAAGGCCATCAAATACATCAATGATGTGAAGGATGCTCCTAAAGATCGGGCGGCGCTTGCACAAGAGGCTGCCAGTCTCTTAGGTCTCCTTATAAGCTTGAGGTGCAGAGTGGAAGAATCAGACCCGACAGACTCCTGGTTCTGCAGCGTTCGCTCACTTGGAATTGAAGGCGGACCATTGGATCAAATTAAGGGAGCAATGGAGGATCTTGCAGGGAAACTGAAACCAGAACCTGGTATGAAAAGGTTTAGCAAAGCACTCGTCTGGGCACTTGATAAGAGTGAGATCAACGCAATCCTCTCTAAAATTGAACGAGCGAAATCGCTAGTTAGTCTTGCGGTACAGGGTGATCATTTGTAAGCTTCCCGCTCTGACCATCGGTACCTACTAATTAACTTTAGTAAACTATCTCTGGCAATTGTAAATAGTGTCGCCGAGGTAAAGGGCGATGTACAGAAGGCTGCAGAGACCGCAGAGGGAATAAGGAACAAGAAGATACTGCAGTGGTTGTCTCCTCTGAATTTTCAAGATAGACAAAGGGACATTCTTGCCAAACGCTCCCCTGAAACTGGAAATTGGTTTTTGGAGCTGAGCGAGTTCAGGTCATGGCGAGATGCAGACCGCACTAAGCCATCGACATTGTGGTGTCCTGGTATTCGTAAGTGTTTTGCTATCCATTTGCATGCTCGAAGACTGACCTCACCATTAGCGGGAGCAGGGAAAACTGTTATGACGTAAGGTGCCAGCGTGATATCTTATGAGAGAGCGTTGGCTAAGCTCTCTCAAACGAATGGTCCTGCAGGTCCACCGTTGTGAGTCATCTAAGAGAAGCATTCACCGACAAGGACACTGCAGTTGCATTTGTCTATTGTGATTACAAGGATCCCAAGAATCAAACGGCTTCAAATCTGATATCGAGCCTTGTACAACAGCTCGTCCAGCACGGGAGTGGCATTCCCGATGAAGTATCCACATCTTTCGCGAATCACGATCACGGCAAAAGGATACCACATCTAGATGAGTGCGCGAAACTTCTCCAATACCTATCAACTCGTTTTCGAAGAACTTTTATTCTTGTAGATGCCCTGGATGAATGTTCAAGTGATAACCAAGAAGATCAATCCCATCAGCAGGTTCTTCTGGATGTGTTACTGGAACTTCAACGACTGAACAGTGGCTGTAGCTTGTTCATTACTTCTCGAATGAACGGCCGGGTGGAGGAGAAACTTGTTACACACATTCGCATCGAAATCCGTGCCGCTGATTCGGATGTTGAGTCTTACATAAGGTCTAGAATATATAACAGCAAAACGTTCAGGCTCACAGAGCAGTTGAGGGGAGCTCCAGGTCTGGATAAGATTATTGTTGCTAAGCTAGTTGAAAATGCAAAAGGGATGTAAGTAACACTAGAAGCTAGTGAACGTCACCGTGTCGCAATAGAATCTAATCTCTGTTGATAGGTTTCTCCTGCCTCGCCTTCACCTGGATATGCTTCAGTGCCAAACCAATATTCGACACTTACGGAAGGCCTTGAATGATCTCCCGACAGAGCTAGACGATACTTACGATGGCGCAATGACAAGGATCAAGGGCCAACCAAGCGGGGACCACAAACTGGCGATGCAGACTCTGTCTTGGATATCTCATGCCCGACGACCACTTCGGGTTAGTGAGTTACAGCACGCTTTGGCCGTCGAGCTCGGAGATCAAAATTTAGACAAGGAAGGTGTTACATCTGAGAATCTCCTTATCTCGGTTTGTTCTGGCTTAATTTCTGTCGATGCTGAAAGTGGCACGGTAAGCCTAGTGCATTTCACAGTCGAGGAACACTTCAAGAAAACTAGGCAAAATTGGTTCCCCAATGCAGAAACAACCATGGCGAAGACGTGTCTCACATATATGTCATTTGATGACTTTGCAAACGGCAGCTGTAGTACTGACCAGGAGTTGAATAACCGGCTACGCGATTACCCGTTTCTCCAGTATGCTGTTCGAAACTGGGGGATTCATGCCCACGGCGCTGCAGAACTAGAAGTCAAAGTGGTAGCCCAAGGGCTGTTAGAGAATAGTTCCAAGTTGTCAAGTGCCATACAGGTCAGGGACTGTCCTCTGCACCGGTACGCTGGATTCAGTCAGAGATTCACTAAAGGCGTTACTGGACTACATGTTGCCTCGGCTTTCGGTTTAACAGAAATAGTTAGTCTCCTATTAGAGAGAGGAGCCGACATCGAGGCATGCGACGAGAACGGATGGACAGCACTGCACTGGGCAGCAAAAAACGGACACAAGGCGGTATTGTATTTACTACTCGAGGAGAGAGACAAGGTTGGCTGTAAACAGGACGAGGCAGTATGGACAGCACTATACTGGGCAGCGAAGAGCGGCCACGAGGCGGCAGTGCGTCTATTGGTCAAGAGAGGGGCCAATGTTGGAGACGCATGGGATAACGAGGGGTGGACAGCACTGCACTGGGCAGTCGTGAACGGGCATGAAGGGATAGTACAGCTCTTACTCGAAGAGGGGGCTGATGTCGAAGGGTTAAGCTGGCAGCCAGTAACGCCGTTGCATTGGGCAGCGAAGAGCAAGAGGAAGACCGTGGTGCAGCTGTTGCTCAAGAAGAGAGCTAAGATCAATGCGAAGGATAAGGACGGATGCACGCCGCTACATTGGGCTGCAGAGAGTGGACATGAGCCAGTGATTCAGCTACTAGTAGAGAATGGGGCCGACATTATGGTGACGGACAACTACGGAAGGACGGTACTTTGCGTGGCGGGATGGCATGGAAATGAGGCTGCAGTGCGACTGTTGACGGAAAATGGAGCCAAATTTATGGCGAGGAACGCGTGAGGCCCGACACAATTGTTGTATGCCGCCCGCCAATTATGCCGTTGGCGAATGGTTTGGCGAACGGTGTACAACATGTATATATCATTTTGTAGGCTGTATACTCATAATTTGATACACCTGTAAAGCTGCAGCCGAAGCGCTAAGCCGAAGAAGGGAATTTCCTTTGGCTCGATCGCCGTTCCGGTTAGCGGGTGGCGCCAATTGGCGAACGGCGTGCGGAGCATGGAAGACAACGCACACGACATAAAAGGCGCTGCAAGTCCGGATAACAGCATAGCCCGGTACTGCTCCGCCCGGTCCGGCCCAACCTAGGTTAATTAAATTGCCGAGAGCCACGAAAACGTGTAGTTGCGCTAGCGCAAACCTGTGTGGTGTAATGACACCACCCGCTTCATGAATAGTCTATCCCAGCGAAGGGATCATCCTTCGGGTAGGGTTATCTTAACGATGGGGATTGAATCACCTAAGGCATCTTGTTCTTTAGTCCCGAGCTCGGCGGCCACACAGATTCAGTTTAGCTGTCTGTAACACATCTGGGAGCCGCATCGACTCTCCCAAATCGCTGGTTTGAGAACAACCTACGTCTAGCCCTCGTGGTCACCGATTCAGCTACGTGTTCTGCCTATGGGGAAGAAAAACACAAAATAAGCGCATGCGGTGAGTGGGTACACGCATTCCTCGAAGGCCTCAGACGTGGACCATGTATAATTATGGCTTGATGTGGACTACGAAAAAGGTATCTCTGATATTGCGTTCGCTCTGGTGTCTGTATGGAACTTATTTCCACTTCACTATGTAGTTCGTCCCGATAGTTATAGCTGCCACCTCCGCACCGTTTGTACACATGCCAGACCATGAAGCCGAAAAGTTGGAGGATAGCCCCGTATCCGCGAGGGATTTCTGAGAAAGGATAAAAGCAATATTCCACACCCGAAGGGAAGGGATGGAAGCTCAACCTCACCGGTTTGAGGAGCGCAACATTCTCCGAAAATTTGCTCAGAAGATTATTGCTAAGGTTCGAAGCATTGCAAAGCCACTCCACGACTCAGCCCAGCAAGGCTCCAGGACGAGCAGGCCTCACACTAGCCACCACGAGTCTCGGCCTCAGTCTAGGCGCCCTGAGTCTCGATCCTACTCTAACCGCCCTCCGTCTCGGACTAAGTATAGCCGCCATGAGTCCAGCCGCCATGACTCTCTGACCCAGTCTAGTCGCAATGAGCCTCGGCCTCGGCCTCAGTCTGCGTCTGGTCGCTGTGAGTCTCGACCTTCCCCTCGACTCTCGTCTCGACCTCCCTCTCGACCCTCGTCTCGACCTTCGTCTAGCCATCACAGGCCTCAGTCTCAGCCAAGTCGTGGGCAACCTCCGACCCGGGGGAGACCGCACCCACTCCCAAGACAGTCCCGCCAACCGCCGATCTCCGAAGAGCCCACGGATGGCATGCTCACAAAAGTGCGCGACCTCCGAGACCTAATAGAGAGATACGCCAAGTGCTACCTCCAACACGACGACATCCGCCAGAAAATCGCTACAGCCGCCGTAAGCTCTATAATCCACGAGAATGAGAGAGGTATGGCGTTCGCCTTATTCTAATCTCCCTGCGTCCTAACTTGAAATGGCAGGCTCCATGCTCCCGTTACAACAATTGCACAATTTCCTTCAAGATTACGCACGCGACCTTAACGATAGCAGTCCTGTCCCGTTGTTCGAAGAGATTTGCTCATGCATCACGATAATTAGGTACCTGATATCTATTTCTAGAGGCCAAACGTGGGGGTTTGGCCCCTTGGACAAACCGGGACATATCGTGCTCTTTCCGAGTTTGTTGAAGGATGGGGAGGTGGTATTGGATAGCATCTGCGGCGGTGGATGTCGCCACTGAATTGGAACGGCAAAAATGTGTAGTTAGGTGGAAGTCTATTTGCAACGTGGCTAGGCTGGTAGTGCAGCCAGGCAAGAGTTGGATGGTGGTGATTGTACAGCGGCAAAGCCGGTAATGTGCTTTAGTAGGGCTGGTGGATCATGCACTAGCTGCAACCGTCATTAACGGGTTACGTGTGTTAGCAGAATACCAGTGGGTAAGGTAGAGCCTCTCTCTGCACGTCAGTCGGCAATTTTTGCTAAACATATATCGAATCTGGAATATCACTAGAACAATTACTACGACAAGGCCGGCGACTCTGTCACTTGGCCATACGCTGGCGACTATGGAAATAACAATAGGGGTTCGGGACCGTCTAACCCAGTTGCTGCTGTGGGTCAGGATCCATACCGCTTTGTTATGCTTGATGGACCTGACGGCTCTATCCAACACAGCTTTGGAAAGGATTACACGGTCGTTACCGCGACCGAGCAGTTCCCTGGCCAAAAGATCTCTGACAACCACCAGTTGCACCACCACCGATTCGACATATGAACACGCAGAGGAGATGGTATACGTATACTACAGTCACCCCGTCGGATCCCCCGAGTGCGAGAAAACCCTTTACCAAGGAGCCGAAGACACCACAATTCGCCTTCCAGCTCATACTGGAGAGGGTCCATCTACTAGGGCTGTCTCAATGGAGCTAGCCCGCAGCGATTACACACTTCGTAAATATCACATTTAGTAGAGGGATCTCGAAGGTAATGGTAATTGTTGTAGCGGACACTATGTATAAGGGCGAAAGCTAGGTAAGAAACTACTGTATTAAAAGCGACAACTAACTAATTCTACATAGGATTCTACCTGGCCTTATAGATTGATGCCGGTGTTGCTCAGGCCCTCGGAAGCACCGTTGAGGGTGCCCGGATAGTAAATATCCGGGCATGACTATGCCTAGATATTACTGATGCCGACGGCAGCACTGCTTCCGAGAAATGCGCAGGCACCAACCACAACAGTGCTCAGGTTTATGAGCTGAAGTTCGACTGCAATTTTCACTTGATCAAGCGTGCCGATACTGTCAGTATCCGTGTCGACTACACAAATATCCTTTCCGACTAGGTTGAGATGGTTGCTCACCCTATAAAAGGGAAAAGGCCTGTTCCAAATGAATTCTCTTCCTACAGCAACTAGCTCTCCAAGGTCGATGCAACGAAATTGAGTCACGAAGAACTCAGAAAGCGGAATTTACCTGACTGGGCGAAAGTACCTAAGACAAATGAGAAGTGGTGGTTCGGTGTCTTTGTCAACTGGATCAAGAACTCACTACCGTCGAGTCCAAAGATACCGGATTCCTACCGGCGGTTATCGAAAAGACCATCTTCCTTTATCATGCCAAAAAAGGATGTTCTCAATCTGCCGCATACGCAGATATATCGACTAATCTAGACGCCATATTTGCCATGGAAGCACGCTGGGCGTACTACTTCTCAGATTATAATCCCCCCTATTATCGGGGATTCCTTTATGTATTTTGGTATTGCGCCTGCCATGTACATTATTGACTGTGCCATTTATCGCCTTCCGCCTTATGTATCTCTCCTTGTTCGAGGGTACCTTGTTCGATCTCTTTAATAAACTCTTCGATCCCCAGCGGTTGATCTTGTGCGTTTTCGAATATTTACAAGGAGTATTTACAACGGTAGTAGTTAGCCAGTATGGCCTCCTGTTGAGAAAAAATCTCCAAGCTTTGGCTAGCTATCATGCTTACGGGATATTCTCCCCATGCGATGTGATGTGGGCAGCTTCAAAGACACTTCATACAGTACTAGGCCAAAAGTAAATGCGAGTTTTCGCATGCCCCATCAATAACGCGTCAACATCATAACAATGCCATGAAACAAGGGAAATAAAGAGCTTACCGACTTCGAAAAGGCCAGATTAATGGTATTTTCAAAATTTGTTCCAACTATAGCAAGACGGCAAAATTAGTGGGTAGAAACGAGTCTACTGTACGGGCCTACCTGCAGCGTGTTGCGGACCGCGAAACACATGAAAATTCCCGTCGTCCTAGCCGCCCAACGAAGTATAATTACGAGGATATACGTCGCCTGGTTTATGAAGCCCGAATAAACCCACGGATAACCCTGGGTGAGTTACAAAATGCCCGGGTTACAACCAATGATCTTTCAATTCGTACCATTAAACGCATTTTATGACAACACAACATTCGCAAATGGCGCGCAAAGAAGCGACCTAAACTTCTACCTTATGGCGCACAGCGCCGCCTTGAATTTGCAAAAAAGTACGAACATTGGACATCAAGATTGTGGTGTAAAGTAATTTGAAGTGATGAAAGTTCTGTGAAACGCTCAAAAGACCCTCGCACAGTCTGGGTATTTTGTATACCAGAGGAAAAATGGTGGAAAGATATGACTCAGACGTTTGTTAAGCAAGGCGACCTGAAATGTATCGTGTGGGGCAGCTTCTGGAGTTCTGAACGAGGTACCATCACACCAATCGTGGAAAAAACTCTCAATTCGGAGCTCTATCTTAAGATGCTAAAAGAACTTTTGCCTGAAATAATTCAGGATATGTGCGAAAAAAGGGCACGGCAAATATTCATTCAGGATAATGCTCCCATCCATAAGGCACATATCGTGATGGATTGGCTTAAGGAAGAAGGCATTGAAGTTATGGAATGGCCCCCTCACTCACCTAATATAAGCCCAATTGAGAATGCATGGAATCGCCTCAAAGAGAAATTTCAAAGGCGATACCCGAAATTTGTGGAGCAGACCGGAAAGAGCGCAGATCAAAAGTGTGAGCTTGGGTTATTGTTAGTCGAGTGTTGGCAGCATATACCTCCGGAGTTTTTTAAGGTACTTTGGAAAAGCATGCCCGACCGAATTCAAGCAGTACTCGATGCAGACGGATGGTGTACACGCTACTGATTTTTTTTGGGCCTTCATTTCGATGTTTCGTTGTTGTTCTACATAGAAATTCAGAGTTCGCATTTACTCTTGCCTCTAACTGTATTTACATTATCAAAATTCAGAATGCTCGATGCTCGGAATCAATCAAATTGCGGACAGAGTATGTAGAGTGACCTCAAGCAGATAAGTACCCGGCCAAGCACGAATCCAAGCCCACACTTAAGTTGTATTCGTTCACGTTCCCACAGGCATACTGCTCGCTGGATGGAAAATGGAATTACTATCCTTTATGATCGTTCAACTGTGACTTGGACAGCCTTGAGACCCTTTTTTCCACATTCCTAAGTATGTACAGCTAGCTCTCGGTATGTGAACCACGTTACATTTCACCTCAAGGACATTGCTGATTGCCCAACTGAATTTCTTTAGTGTTCCAAGTAGTGGGAGCCGTTGCCACGTGCGACGTAACAACGATAGTTCCACAGCTATCCGTTGCCGCAAAGTTTCTTGATATGGGCCTCCCGTTCGGATAGTGGAGAACCTGGCTTTCTGCGGGAAAGGCGAAAGGCTCATAATCCGGCCCATAAAACAGTCTATTAGTTTGCGTCGCCTTGGCATTTCCAACGACGCTTCCCGTCAAGAGCAACTTCCATCTCGACGGCATGACTTCTTCAGGGGCCGAGAAGCCACCGGGAGTTATGTAGTCACTCCTCCAGGTAGACGGATCACGACACCTTCGCACCTTGCATCTCGGGCCCCCGAGAGAGAATGAGCGCGTCATATTTATCGTTCTCGTAGACCTGTATAGCGTCGGTAGGTCTATTTTTATTTTTGAAAAAGAAGGGTCAGTGGTTCAATTTTCTTTGTTTGCTCCTCTTTTGGTAGGTGGGTAGTTGGCGATCTTGGAAGGGTCCTGTTTACTGGAAATCGCGGGGTGCAAAACGGCATTGCTTTGGTTTATTCTTGATTCCGGTTTCAAAGATGTAGATTTCGGCCTTTCCAACACCAGGCTTGTACCTGAAAAACGCAGACTTGGTAGACTCAGCTGAGAAACTCTCTAGAACAAGACAACCACGGTCCACTTTAGTGCCGTATCGTCCACGTCTGAATCTTAGAGCTTGCTCGCCAGCGGCGATGTACCTTGGAAGAAGTCCAGCTGATATATTACAAATTGGATTTTCTTCCCACTAGTTGAGTTCTCTTTCTGGGATAGGAGGGCAATGTCTCCAAGAAGAAGCGAAGAAGCTATCCAGCCGCAGTCCTTGGTGGGGCTGATCGACCTTTTGTCTCTCGAAACCATATTCCACCTTTTTGCGATGTGTGCCGGGGGTGAATTTATAGTCCGGCGATGTAGTCAGCCCATATTTGTTGACCGAGCAGTCTTGTTGGCGCAGATATTCTAGAGCTGGATGACCGTGGTTGATGGAGGGAACGAACGCGTTAGCGTGAATCTGTTGACGTATAACCCTACCGCTTTGGTCTTATCTAGGGTCGCTACCCACATCGGAAGCGTTCGCTGGACTTCAGACTCACTGTCATCACTAAACTTGTCTAGGTTCGTGCGAACGGGGAGCGTGTCACGGTGTTTGCCGTACTTGAGGAGAGGACTGTACTCTGCTAGATAGGCTAGCTTGTTCAGATCGGGAGCCATTTTGGCGACGAAGCGGCCAGTTGTAAGCCAACAACAAAGGAGGCAGTGATTTGTCTTCCATACCCATTTCAATGTTCCAAATGAATCAGGTGATATCTGCTATTCTGCCTGAAAGGCGCACCACGCCCCTTTTATCCCGGTTTGAGAAATACCCACGGCTTGATGTAAGTTTGGTACGCATTTTTGGTTGGACAATTGCCTATCCCAGACGCAGTCCAATTCTCATCCCGGGCGTTTGTGACAAAAAGACCATTTGCGCAGTCCTAGTCATGGAATCCCTTGTTGGTGTCCTTTAGTCTAAGAGCAGCGCCGAAGTCCTGATTGCGTCGTTTTCTGTCTAGACTCATAAGAAAAAATCTACCATTGGTGCCAATTGAGAATAGCATCAGATCGCCAGACTCGTCCTCCGCTGTGAGGAGCTGGGTTGCTGAAGGGACCACGTTGTGGCCTCGAGGTTCCGCACTGGTCCTGTAGTAAGCGGAGAACTGGAGCTAGTCAACGGCATGATTATGTTACGGTGAGTAGGATAGTGAGGCTGAGGCAATCAAGGGTTCTGTTTAAAATATCGGCGCCAATATGCATCTTGCTCGGCATCCTCGTGTGCTCTCCTAGCATCAAATATAAAGATATCAAGCCAGAAAATATCGTCGCGGATGATTTCGAATCACGACCTTTGACAGACTACGACATCTCACATTCATATGCTACACCTGCTGAAGTGGAAAATAACGGCTATACTGAAAAGACGGAAATACGCTTGCCCAGAGACGCTTGATGAAAGGGGGATGAATTGCCGCGCCGATTTCTTCTCTCTGGGCTGCATATTCCTTGAAATGGCGACAATCATTTTGGGAGTGCCACTTGAGGAACTCCATGGTTATCGAAGGGGTGAAGGAACTAAGGTAAGATGTACGAAGGTTCTCGGCACAATACCAAGCTAGACAGAGGTACCTGCAGAAAAGCACGAGTCAAGCCCTAATGCAAACAGCAACAGAGAAGATACAGACATCATAAAGCCGTCGACACCGCCATCAAGATTCTACCGATTATAAGCGATACGATGTTCTACAAGCGGGAATCACGCCCTGATGCTTGCGATTTGTGGCTGAAGTTTCAGGGGCTATACTCAGAATCATGCCGTTTCTGCGCTGTGGAGTACACGCAGCACGTGCAGCACGCACGGCATCGCATTTAAAACTTCGGGCGGAAGTCATATATTATGACCATATTGAACAAAGTGACAGTAGTATGTACATCCGGATGAGCTCAAAGGTAGGTCTCAACGTCGCTGTCCTTTGCTCCTGTTGCTTATGAGGCCTATCTAGATCTGAGAGCGACAGCAATCACTCTTGGACGACCGTTTCGACGTGTCGTGCCCGATACCTGGACTCGGTATTTTTCATATGACATTTCTAAACCTTGCGTGGGCTTGGGGTGCGGATCACATGTAGACATCAAGTGCGCATTAGAAAGTTACTGGCTATTTTAATGTAGAGTAAGTCATCCCGTTACCCATAAATATTGAATGGCTCTAGCTCTATGAAATCTCCTCTCACAATGGAGTACAAGGCAACCGCTCTTTCCAGTAGAGACCGCGGTGGGGATTTGAAAGAGATGCTTCATATCTGCAGGACTTTGACAGCAGATGCAATGTCCAAGGGTCTCCAAAGACCGTTCTATATGGTATTTTTCTATGCATATTGTGCATTTTTGCCACTTCTGTGTACTAGAAGAGCTAGATCTCCTTCAAGAATCCCACTTCAATCACCTTGTCCGTTGGAACCCTTAGATTCGCCATCTTGGGCCTCGTATTATCCCTTATCCACAAAAACATCCATAATAATGTCCTCCTAAAATAATTTGTGCCCTCCTTAATCTTCATTTGTTCTTTGCCCATAATGTAGAGAACCTTATGCGCATATGCATTTTCAAGTTCGGCCAGTTCACTACCGTATCGCTCTTCACTGACCGTTTTCTTCTCTACAGAGTTGGTGGCGGTATGGTCTATCGCCTCAGGTTGATTTTCGTTCGCGATGTTCTCGGGGTATTCTGATAAGACTTTTGTTTGAGCATTGATCTGCTTTTCGATTAGATATATGCGGATCTGCTCGAAGATGACAGAGGCAAGATTGGGAGTGATGATTTCGTCGTTGTATCCGTAGCGAACGACAAGGCGGTAGCAGTTGGGAATTCCAAGTCGTGAAACAGTATGCCGGTTCTCTGGCCCCACTGAAGGAGTTTGAAGGGGGCGTAGATGGAAGAAAACGACAACCTTAGGTATTGCGGCAAGTTTGAGAACAAATTGGCTGAAAACTATTGGAGTAGTCTCGCCAGCCTTGTCGAAGAAGATTCCAAAACCCCTGGTAGAGCTTAGAGGAGCTCCATCATATCGCTCTGTAAGATGCATCTGCCCGTCTGGATCTACTGTAACGAAATGTGAAGTTGGAAAGCGATCTTCGGCCTCGGCAAACCATTGCTGTTCCTTACCGTACCTCCACAGTAGAAAAATGGATGCGAGCACGGCCGCGAGTGTGATGGTGAACCAGGCACCATCGGGGACTTTTGTCAGCGCAGAAGAGAGGTAAGCGCCGTCCAGACAAGCAATGGTTAACCAAGGCAGGAAAACTATGAAGGGGCTGATGCGCCAGACGAACATGGCTGCCAATGAGACCATGCATGTATCGAAGAAGGTCACAAACATCACGCAGACTCCATAGGCGTTTCCGAGGGATGTAGTCTGCGAGCAAAATCAGTATGAGAGGCAATGAGCTACCTGAGATAGACCGATGACATACGTTGCTATAAACCGATGCCACCAAGATTGTTCCAATCATGAGGAGCCAGTTTGCGACCGGAATATAAAGCTGACCATGGAAAATTTTGGAAGTGTGAACCACTTTAATCTGTGGGAAGTATGATAGTTTCATCACCTGGGCGAGGAGCTATGGGGACAAGTTAGAGTAGATTTTTCGCAGTTCGATTTGTGGCTTCTTACCTGAAAGGTCGCAGTTATAATAGCTTGTGAAGCCACAATGGCGGCCAGAATTGCAATGATTAGGGCCGGATAGATAGTTCCAGGCGGCGCTGCATTAAAGAAAGGGTTTGAGTATGCCTCTGGATTAACGGAAATATACGCTGCTTGCCCAATATACGCCAAAAGCAGGCACGGAAACGTGTAGCACAGCCAGCTGAGCTGGATAGCTCTCCTACTAAAAGCTCCAAGGTCTGCGAAGAGAGCCTCGACTCCAGTGAAAGCTAGCAGAATACCACCAAGCATTCTCCATCCTCGTTCTTGATGGCGGATCAAGAACTCAAATCCGTAGCCAGGATTGAAGGCTTTGCAAACACTAGCGTCATATTTGGAAAGGTTGTATATTCCAAAAGCAGCGTTGAAGCTAAGCCAGATAATAACAATTGGTGCAAATGCAAAGGTAATTTTAGTAATTCCGAGAGGCTGAATCAGAAATAGTAGGACCAGGATAGCATCGGTGACCCCGATCACAGTGCCTTTCGAGATATTAGGGTCCACGACCTCGATACCTTGGACAGCCCCTAATACTGATTGAGCAGGGGTGAGGAGTCCGTCGGAGATGACCATAGTCACCGCCAACACCCCCATAACTTTGAGGAGCCCTCTTGCAAATTTGCTAGATTCCAAGCCATGGCGCACGTGTTGGCCCGCTCGTTCGAGGTCGCCTGACAAATGCCGCTTTAACTGAACGAGAGAGGCCTCCCGTGGATCGCGATTGGTGATGTTCATCTGGAGGCATGACTGTCAGCTTCACTTTTGAAAATGGGAAGTAATCCTACATAGCGGCTGAGCAGAGAATACGTGCTGAACGTGCCTCCCTCGCCATCATTATCTGCCCGAAGAATGATTATTACGTATTTCACCGTCACCATCATGAACAAGCTCCAGATAATTATTGACAGAACTCCAACGAGGTCCTCGTGTGAGGGTGGGGAGCTAAATGTCGATGAGTAGACGTAGAGAGGGCTAGTCCCGATGTCGCCATAGATGACTCCGATCGATTGATAGGCAAGCCATAGAAGCATTTTGCCCTTAAAGACCTGCTAAGATTGAGCGTAGATCACACAAACAAGCCGCAGTGTCGTTTGGTACCTGCTTCTGCTTGAAGTCGCCTGGCTTGCGCAAGTCAGGGCTATCGTCCTCTCCACTAATTGCGCCCATTCTACCACTACGCCGGTCTACGGAAGGAGTCTTGGACCGGGAGCGAATGTTGTAGATATCGTCGTGAGCGTCCATTGTCTCTGATCTTGCGAGCGATTGCGTGCGGTAGATACTATCACCGACGCCTGAGCTGACCCCATCTTGGGACTTTGTCCGCGAGAACTGATCTTTCGGATGGGGGGCATCGGCGATTCTAATCGTTGCCATGGCGTCGATGGAGAATGTCAAAGAACGAAGCCCTAGCAACCGCGAGTAGATTCACACAGCAGTCACAGCCGTTTCGCAGATGTTTTTATCTTGGACAGGAGCAGGCAAGGTGAAAACATTTTCTTGGCAGTAGAGAGTGTCATCTCTTGATCAAATGTGGGGCTTGAATTTTCATGTTTATCTAAATCCCGCACAAAAAGCATATTCCCAGCACGTGGCTTGTAACTAAGCGATAACGCTTAAGCTCTCTTGGCAGACACAGAACAGCGATTATCTGAGATTCTCCGAAGCACGAAACTGCACCGATATCCAGCCCGGTTCTCTGCAAAGTACAGCACCGATTGACCTGCTATAAGCGATTTGACTTTAGCTGCCCCCTCGATCGACATCAGAAATTGACAAGCCATGCGCATTGCCACATTTGTGAATGGTACTTTGCTATGTATGTACACATAAGGATGCGCGGGCCAAAAGTTCTCGCACACGCGAAAGCACGTAATCTTTCGGTTAGGCACTGCCCCACTAAGATTAGATCGATCTGATTAATTTGCGGATATTTTCAAGGAGATGCACAGCAAGAACTAGGCGGCACAGAGACAAGCAGTTTGGACCGCTCAAAAGCCCAAGTAAATTAAAACAAGGTGTCAAATTTTCGCGTTATGCTGATGCCAGGATCTGGTTAGATCTTGCTTTGAAAACCTATAGTTTTGTGTGGGTTTCTCTTCTTTCCGCCCCGCCCCAGTGATTTCTGGGTCACGACTTGAGCCTACATTCACTATAACTTACATACAGACCCATTAAGCCATTTATTAGCCTGAGCACGGCCTTCCCTATACTTATTTCCACCTTTCATCCTAGTAATATGTTTAATGTGACGAGGAACTGGGTTGCTGGGGGGACCACTGTGGTGGCCCCGAGTTTCTGCACTAGCGCCATGGTGGGTGGAGATTTGGAGCTAGTCATTGGTGTGATGATGGTATGATAAGTAGGGTAGTGAAACAATCAAGGGTCCTCTGTAAATGCCAGTGCCAATAGATAGTTAACAGCTTGAGGGGTCGGGCGGTCCTTCGCGGGGATGGATCTGGCTCGAGATTTTACCATGGAAGAAGGCAGGACGATTCCGGTCAAACCACCAAGTGGCCAACCAACCGTGTACATTAAGAGTAACTATCACTTAGCTCAGTGGCGAACGTGGGAATATCCATTGGTTATGGCTTCGCCGGGGTTCGCGGCCAATCGGAGGAGGATGCGTCGTCGTGTTCCAAAGCAGATATGGGTAGGGGTACGAGTTTGTGGTTTGATTCGTAATAATAAATTGAAAGGGCCGATTTCATGTCTCTTTTTTCCAACACAGTCGAAGATGTTGAACGGCTAAAAGCTAATTGGCAGCCAAGTCTTTCTGCTAGTGTCAAACTGCCTCAGTTGAAATGCTCTTCTAATGGTTTTCTGCTATGCGAGCCATAGATTGCTATAGTGATATCAAGGTTGGAGCATGTATTTCGTAAGTGATTTGTCAGTCGCGGCAACTGGGAAACTCCTGTTACAGCCAAAAGCACTCCAGCGTAGGAATATCGCAGTTCCACGTCTGCTATTGCATACGATTCAGGAATATTCCCATTCGTGAATCGAAGCGAGTTATTCGCGAATATTGCCTCCCCATTCGCGAACCGTATATACGCTTCGGGAATGGTATAGATATTCGCGAATGGGGTTATCTTTCGCGAATTGCATACGATTCACGAATGAAATATCTCCACCCGTGAAAACGCGGTTCTCTGAGCAAGAGCAGAAACCAGGAATAACTGTGAATGCAATGGCAACCAAAAGCTTACTCCGTCTCGCGATGGCAGGAGAAGGCAGGCTAGTAACCAAGCGAAAAGAGACAACGCCTCTCAGCTATCCTGGTGATCTAGACTATAGGAAAAGAAGTGAAAATGTAGCCTTCCAATAGGGAACCCCCGGAAGTCATCCATCATAGAGAAATATTAGTAAAAACTTGCATTCTTGGGTGCCATTCGCGAATATAGAATTTATTCACGAATTTTATACCGTTCGCGAATACTATCCATTCGCGAATCCTATGCAACACTGCCTTGCCTCGGGAAGTGGACTGTTCGTACGTCATTCTGCTCGAATAAGGTGAAATACTAAGGGTAGCTTCGGTATCACTCAATCGAAGAGAGACTCGTGGGTGGGGCAGTTCAGGGCAAGCTGAAGTTTAATACACACTCCCCAAGTTTAGTCAATCTAAACTTCAACAGCTCAGCGCACCAAGGGTTATCGCCGGAAGACGTCATTCGCAGGGCTTCTGCCACATCGCCAATAGGGCCATGTTGCCCCAGCCTCGAAAAGTCCTCCGCATAAGGCAGCAGAGAATGCGGAAGATAAATCGTTTTTGGAAGGAAGTGGGGTCGCGGACTTCACTCCCACATCTATTATGTGGTAACGTAAGTGCTTAGAAAGAACAAAAAAACCTTTTGACACGACATCTGTTTACTGCAATGGCTGTCTTGACTCTATAACCTCTTCTAGGTATCCACACGATAAGAGAAAGGCAGAAATATTCTTTTGAAGACGTTTTAAGGAGTGCAAGAGCTTGCGCATAGAGAGTTACGCGTAATTTTGAGAGACTGGGCTTTTTAGCGGGGCATCGCTCAACTAAAGTTGGTTAAAAATCCAAAATTTTGGAGTGTGGTTTGGGTACAATTCTCATAGTTCTAAACACTTCTGTCACACCATAATAGTACGAACGTCAGCAAGTTTAAACGGGTCGTAGCTTCCTCGACAGGTCTGTGTGTAATACCCTCGGATCTCCAGTTGCAAGTTTGAGGCTGTATTTGCTAGTAGCAAGATGTGCGAGAGATTAAGAGGTAAGAATTAGGTTACCACAGGCGATCCGTTGATGTGAATCAGCGGATAGAATGAGCCTCAAGCTGTTTCTCCTCTAAGAGTCGCGCACCTATCAAGCATTATCGAATGTTTGATTGCTGTATTCATTGGGCCTTTTGTAGCTCGCTAACGCCTAGGCGCATGGTGCTCCGTTTCCGTTCTGTCGTGTTTATACTTATTCAGCGGCTTGACTAGTAAGATACACACGTTCGGGGACTTTGTGCAAGGCACGGTCTATGGCAGGTCGGACATATCAACACCGCCTTTTGGACTTTTCAGTTGTCGACACCCCGCTTTACCCGCCTGAAAGATTTTTACATTATTGAAAAACCACAACAGACCTGAACTAGACATTGTCTCTATACTTTATATATTTATACTCATAAATAAGTAGAAATAAGCAGAAGAAGTTGGAAAGTAACATATCTGCAATTATAATCTGGCCAACAATTGACTGAACTGTATATGAAGTGGAACTTAAACATCTCTACTTAGTAGAAGAATAGATGGTTAATAGGATAATGGAATATATTAGAATTAACTAACATTGTGAAAATTTATAATAACTATCAAATTCAATAGCAATAATTATGAGATTTCTATTTACTAATCAATTGATTATATAAGATATTCTACTATTCTATTAATACTTACTAATATAGTTTCACTAAATAAGGAAACACTAAATTGTCTTAAGAAAGAAGTTAAAAACTGTAATATAGATATATATTTACTAGACTTAACAATGACTCTATATATGACAATCTGACTTCAATAGAGTCTCGTCTCCTAGTTTGTCTAAATGTTCAGGTATATGGCAAGGCATTCTCAAAGTGAGTGTGGGATAGTTATGTTAGTTCTGTATACTGAGATAGTGAAACAGTCCTACTGCAACTATATTAAAAGATATCTTTAAGTGATATTTCTTGATACAGAGCTTTATTGCTAAATTAACAAGATATTCAATAAAGAGAGATGGAAAGACACTTTCCCTGAAATCCCAACATTGTATTTATAGCTGCCTCTTCACTAATCTCTTGGCTACCTGCTAACGGGTAACTCATATTACTTGATGTGTTTCTTCCTTAGCATGACTCACACTTGACTTATGCCAAACCCAATAATGAAACTTAAGTCATCGTGACTCATGACTTTCCATCTATACCTGAGCTACTTACCACACCTAGTTGATATATTCTTTAGTTGTCAGTGTTCTTCAGCTTTCCTGGTCTTACTTTCATAACTAATAGTTCTACGTCTCTAAGTTGTAATGATTCCTGTTGGCCAGTTATTCCTTGGCTAAGCCGTTTAGCAGTTGCGTAGCTAGCTGAGGTTATTGCCTTGACCAGAATGTAAGTGATTTATTAGTTTGCCACAGGTAATACTCCCAGCACTAAAAGTACTAATTGTGTAAACCCTGCTTTTGGCCCCTACTTACCTACAGCAAGTACTGTCCGTCCTCGTATTTAGTTCATTCTTGCCAAGCTGTGTATGCTGTTCTTAACTCTATAGGTCTGCAATCTAGTTTAATAATAGCAACACCACTTCCATGTCCATAGTATTCTTAATGAGGTTCGGGACATTCATGATACTATGTTAAACAATCTTTTAAGAAAGTAAATATCTGTAAATATCTGCTTTCATCAATCATAATATCTTTCAAAATGTATATTTGTTTCTTCAGATAAAGTTATGGCAATATATTCAAAATAGTAATATAATAGAAGAACTGGAAACACTTTGATGTATAATAGACTGAATTGATAATCAAACTATAGTAAAGTTAGAATATCATCAAGTAAATAATACTATATGTGATTTTAGATATGAAAAAGCAAAACAGGTTCTAGAAGCAAATCTTCTATTTAATAAAAAAGACATTGACCTGAATAATAATAATGATAATGAACTTATATTCAATAAATAAACACATACTAGTTTTCTTTAATTTTTTCTTTCTTATCTTTGAAATATCTTCTAAATCTTCTTTACTTTTAGATAGCTTTTTCTAAAAAACTCAATTAAAAGATGATATTGAAATTGTGGAAGTTTGTCTAGATAAGTACTTTAATCTGACTACTAATAAACTATCAGTTTCTATTGAAATTTGTCTATCATTTACAGGCTCTTAATAGTGTAGAATATCAGTCTTAAAATACTTAATTAATGAACACTACAAAAACTTTTGAAATTAAGGCCATGACTTGTTCAGAAGTCAACTGTCCACCAGTAATTCTTGCTCATCCAAAGTAAATCTATTTATAGTCAACTATCTGGATATTCAAATTCAGCAAATTATATTGTCAAGAAATAGATCATTTATTTATTTTAGCTTTATAGAAGATAAAAGTAAAGCTACTATATACTTACTAATACTATCTTTATTATATTTCTCTCTAGTCTCATAAAATCCCTCTTTCAGATTATTAGTCTTATTAGAAATATTCTAAACCACTGTAATAGCAAAGGGTTTAAGTACTATAGAGTAGCCTATACTGACACATGTTACTTGGACTTAGGTACTCTAGGTAACTTGATTTGTGAACAAGGTCTTCTTATTATTATATTAAGATATGACTTATAACCTAATTTCTAATTAAGAAAACCTTTTCTTACTTACGTGCAATTACTGCACGAATCCTTACTTCAGGCTGACATATTCCTCAGCTATCTTAACTAGTCAGAAATCTGTTAGCTTGATTCCCTAAATTATTCTTAATTAGTTTTTAATTAGAAGTTTTCATAGTTCGTCGATTGCTACTCATATAGCTTTCTTGACATTGTAATAGCTAGCTGGGTCTATTAAGTGAAGGTTGCTTTACTGGGATATTGTCTCATATTTTTTAGTTACTATGTACTGCTACTCTTGGCCTACATCTTGACAAGTCTCATTGCTGTTCATATTCAGTAGTTAGCTCTCTCAGCTATATGCCATACTCAATAGAGTTTTATTTGCAATCTAATTTAATAGTTCCTGTGCTACTACCATGTCTGTAATATTCTGTAGCTTGGAGCCTAAGATGTTCATAATAACCACATCTTTACTTAATTTGCTTCTAATGAACTTTTTCTTCTCAACTACTTATCTTACTTTCTATTTTCTGATTTAATCAATAGATCTCTTAGCTTTTTAGCAATATAAATATAATAGACTACTTGAAATAAAATTAATAGATAATTACTGAACTACTATGATTTTTAATCTAATTACAAAACATTTACCTAATTACTACACTTTATACTTACTGCCATTTTGTATATATATTTTCTGAATTCCTTATCTTCTCTTTCTCCTTTATTATGTATTTATAATAACTAATACCTAGTTCTTTTCTATTGAACTTAGCCTTGATTTTAAGTCTTTATGTGCAGTAAGGAATGCTATTTAGACTTTTGTAATAGATAGAGGAAAACCTTTTCATGTATCTTATTCTAATTACAAATATTAAATTATTATTTGTCAGAATACTTTCTGCAAGTTTATCATTTTTGCAGCAGTTCTACAAGGTTCAAAAGTCTACTTTATATATTATATCTCTCATAGATATAGTTTATTTATTTATCTCAATTTTTGTCAAGCTTATACAGTTTCTTTTCTAACTATTCAATACTAAGTGACTATTACCAACAATTGCAAGTCATGTCCAGCCCATATTCAAAGTATTAAATGTATACACTATAGTAATATAAATGATAGTTACTAACAAGCCTAGCATATAAGGGAAGCACTATATATAAAACTTAAAGGTAACAGAGGTAATTACTTTAGATGGCTTTCTGTACTATTATTTGCTTTAATAAAGCATAAAGATAATAACTTGTAATGGCAGAGACTTTAGGTACTGTAGAGTAAGTGATACTGACATGTGTTACTTAAACTTGGATGCTTCAGATAACTCAATTCATAGACAGGGTTCTCTGGTTGCCAGGGACCAGAATTACTTCCCAGCTGAAATTTAACAAGGCAACATACAATTATATCTTTCAATATCTTGAATGATAAAACTTGGATTGTTAAGTAACAAAGTTTTAAATAATACATTCTGTTGTGATTGGTGCCTGCACATTGTTTGGAAGCAGTGCTGCTATTGAAAGCAATACTGCTGTCAGAATCAGTCATATCTAAGTATAATTATGCCCAGAAGTTTACTATCTAAACATTCTCAATGGTGCTTCTAAGGGTCTGAGCAACACCAGCATCAATATATAAGACTAAGTAAAACCCTATATAGAATTAATTAGTTGTCACTTTCAAATACAGTTGTTTCTTACCTAGCTTTCGCTTCTGTACTTAATTGATTCTACAACATATTCAATGAAGAGACAAGGAAAGCACTTCCTATTACTCTCCAAGCACTCTTTATAGTAGCTTGTCATGAACATCCTAAGTCTTATCAGGAACACCATGGATACAGGAGTGGCACTAGTACCATTGGATTAAATTGTAAACCTATAGAGTTAAGAACAGTATGTACAACTTGGCAAGGATAGCCCAAATATGAGGACGGATGGCATTTGCCATTGAGAAGTAAAGGCCGAAGCAGGGGTTTGTAAAATCAGCACTTTCAGTGCTGAGAGCACAAACTATGGCAACTCAAATAAATCACCTACACCCTAGTTAAGGCAACAAACTCAGCCAGCCACACAACTACCAAGCAGTCTAGCCAAGAAGCGACCGGTCAACAGGAACCACTACAATCCCCAAACACTGAACCATTGGTCATGAGAGAAAGACCAGGAGAGCTGAAGAACACTTGGCAGCTAAAAGACACATTAGCTAGGTATAGTAGGCAGCTTGGATATGGATAAAGAATTGTAAGTCATGATAACTTAGATTTCATTATTGGACTTGACATGAGTCAAGTATAAGTTATGTCGAGAAAAGAATACATCAAGTAGTATAAGTTGCCCATTAGCAGGTAGCTAAGAAATCAGTGAAGAGGCAACTATAAATATAGTGTTAGGATTTCAGGAAAAGCACTTTTCCTTCCCTCTTCACTGAATTTCTTGTTAGTTTAGCAATATAGTTTTGTACTAAGAACCATTGCCCAAGATATCTTTTAATATAGTTGTAGTAGGGCTGTTTCACTATCTCAGTATACAGGACTAACACATCTGTCTCACAGTCATCCTAAGAACGCTCCACCATGTATCTGAACACCAAGACAAACTAAAAGACGAGATCTCATCAGAGTCAGATTGTCATATAGCTCTTCATTAAGTTACTGACCACCTGCTATCTAGTGATTGTATACCATATTATAGTTATATCAAGACGTAACTTACAATCTGATCTCTAACTTAGAAAACCTAAGTCACTATGTAACTCATACCTCTCTTACTTCTATGCAATCACTGCACAACTTAACATCCCTAGCTAATGTGTCCTTCAGCTTTCTTAGCTAATCAGGAATTTATCAGCTCAACTCCTAAGTCACTTCTAGCCAGTTCTTAGCTAGAAGCCTTTATAGTTTGTTGGCAGTTACTCATATAACTCTCTTAGTATTATAATGGCTAGCCGAGTCCATCTAAGTAAAGACTGCCTGACCAAGGTATTGTCTCATGTTTTTCAGTTACTGCACAGAGTATGCAGTGTATAAGCTTAGCAGTCTATGTGCTACTGTTCTGGGCTTATAATTTAGCAAGTTCTATTACTGTTTGTATTTAGTATTTGGCTCTCTCAGCTAAATGCTATACTTAATAAAACTTCATTCACAATCCAATCCAATGGTTCCTGCACTACTCCCATATCTGTAGTGTTTTATGACTTGAGCCTAAAATGTCTATAACATAACTACATCATTATAGAGACAGAGGATAGTCATTTTTACTATTGTTTGATTGCTTTAAGTATTTATCAAGTTTGAAAATTCTGTTGTCTTTTTATTGTATTGAATAGCTGTCACACTAAATCTTATTTCCATATAACTCTTCTTATTACTTATATTTTGAATAGAAATAGTGAAATTATATTACTGGCTTAAGGTATTGTGCTAATTGAAGATTCTACTAATTAGACTTAGTTTCTACATCATATAGAGTAGTATTTTATAAGTATAGATATGTATCAAACTATTTTTATCAGCAACTAGGATAAAGATTCACAAATGGCTATACTAAAGGTTTTCTCTAATATTTACTATATGCATTGTTGCCAGTATTTGGCAAATAATATCTAGAAATATTTCAGTTTGTAAGCCCAAAATTCATTCTAAAAGGTAGCATATATTTCAATAAGTATAATATTAAAGATGCAATGTTAGCAATTAAAGAGATTAGTATACCAGCAGTAAAGTATATCAATGCAATACCCCATAAGTTATGGACTAACCATACCTTTTCTGCTCCCAAATTTAAGTATATTACATTCAATATTGCAGAGTTAATTAATTCTGCTTTAGACAATTTTTGCAGATCTATTTTGAACTAACTTATTTTAATATGGACAAAAATGATAATTACCATTCATATTCATCACTCTTGTCCAAATCAGTCTTTTTGAATAATTTACTATACTTAAAAGAAACTTAATGAAATGTATTAATAAACAAGAAGGTTCCATATTAAGTCTTTACAAGATAAACTAGCTCAAGCATTTGTTTCTGAGAGTAATATACATATTGTCAACTTTCTTGAATGGCAATACATTTGTGGCAAATTCCAAGAGCATCTGCTTTTTTATTGACATGCTATTGTAGTATGCCTTATTCAAAGTCAAGATTCATTTGAATATATTTATACTTGGTACTTTATAGAATACTATTAGTCTACATATGTAAAACACATACAGCTGATATGAAAAGAAAAACCTTATAGCAGAATATAGTAACTGTAAGGCTTTAAGTCTCATAAAATAATAAAAACATCTTAAAAGAAAAAGAATTCGCCACAATAAGAACTCTAACTAATGTTAAATTGTATGTAAGCATTATGGGGAACAAGAATACAATCATTGAAGCTGCAGAAATACTGTGAGAGTATAGGCTGAATTATAGTATTTAAGTAAATATTTTGTAGTATATTGGTAATTTAGATTAGAAATTATAGTAGATTAGTAATTATTTGTAAAATTAATTAAGCAAATTCTTAATATATTTCTAATTGTCTAAGCAAAGAAAACCAAATACTCTGGTAACTATATAATTAACATATATATCTCAAATAGTATTTTTAATATATTTACCACTTCTTATAAATCTTTCTCACTCTTGAAAAATATCTTCTATACTCTAAATATAAGTATTTCAAATATGAACCTACTTGCTTGAAAGTAGTTTAACTGCTTTACATAGTTCTAAATCTAGAAAAATGGTTTTTAGCCTTCTGAAAATTAAAGTTCAATCTATCAATTAAATATTTTTAGCATATTAAAGACTTTATTGATTAAAAAGGCTAAGATTTGTTTAGTTTATTTTAACTAAGTATCTTTAGTCCTTATCTTTTATCTAGTATTTTGAATTTCTGAATATTTAATATAGTAAGAAATAGTAAAGACAGTAAAAGTAGAAAGTTATAAGATACTTGAGAAATTTTAAATATTAATTATATATTATTAAGGTAATTTTATCTCACCTATCTATAAATTAACTTAATTTGAATTAAACATTAATAGAAGTTACAGTAGATAATTAAAGCTCTTAGTTATCAAATTCAGTTAATAGTAATAATATAAGGCCATTTTCTAATAATTGATTAAGTGAAAAATTTAAATATTTATTGCAATAAAAGTATTAAATTTTATCCACAGTTTGGTATAATATATTATAATTTAAGCATATTAATTGAGTAGTTTAAGTGAAAGACATAGTGAATTAAATTAAATTTGCTTAAGTAATATTCAGAAAGTATAGTTTCAAGTTCCTTAATTAATTAATTACTAGTTTGCTTTTATATGGGGATTATAACAGCTAATTGTTATACCCTAAATATATATACACTAAGAAAATTCTTATATTGAAAAACCAACTTTTAGATTTCAATTGAAATCTGAATATGTTACTATTTAATCTTTTTAATAAAGTTATACTTATTATTAACTCTAATATATAGTTTATAATAACTAGTACCTCTAGAGTATATGCTAAATAAGTTGATCTTTATTATATTGCAAAGTCTTTTTTCCGTCTGACAACTTGTACAAATTATATAACTATAAATTATTCTGACTATAACTTGAATTCTGTTAACAGAAATTATATTCTAGATATATATTTCTTATATTACCTGCTCTTTGAACTTGTGTTCTGTAATTATATTAAGTATAGCAGCTTTATGGATATTAGTTTAACTCTTTACTACTTGAATATCTCCTGTAATCTCATCCTTTTTATTTCCCATTGCTATCACCTTTACTTGACTTTTCTCTATCTTTGAGACCTTGATCTCCAGCATAGAAACTTAAGTAACAAGTATTTGCATCTTTGCAGATATCAATGTAATAGATTGTATGTTAATATTTATAAAAGAAACCGCAAATGTTAAAGCTTACTCCAAAGTCTAACTCTTCAGATTGCTAAAATAGTGTGAATGATATTGGGTCAAATACCAAGTATGGTCACAGTGATGTTAAGAGGCTCTTAAGGCCAAAGTAATAGAGATATAATACTCCACATTACTTTGCATGATAAAATGAAATTTCAATGGTAAAAACTAATTATAAAATTAATTTCTACTTTTCTTAAAGGCAGCCTTCTGCGTATATATTATGAAAAGAAGATTACATATCTCTTGGCATACTATCCATATATGGCATAACAGTATGCTGTTGTCAAGCTATAGTCCTAACCTTTTAAAGCTTTGTATTATAGCAAAGAATATTAGAACACTAGTATTGATTAGACAAGTTACTGTATTACTAATAGTTAAGTGTATTTTGGTAGTGTTGATAAGTTATTGTGATGATGATAAAGGAATATTACTTGATAATAGAGAGAGACTAATCTCTTAAGATTTTTATGTTATAATACTGTAAGTAAGTTAGTAATTTCAATCTCAAGTAAAATAAAGTATATCTTAGTTATAAGATGGAATTTTAGATTGCTTTAAAAATATAATATTGAGATAGTTATAGTAGTTACAGAATTTTTTTGCTGTTATAGTATTATATATATAGAGAAGAAAGCTGTAAATTTAAAAGATAATATAAATATAAACAATTTGTTATAAGAATTACCTACTTTACTTTGCTTTGCTTTATGTGTTTTATGCTAAGTATAGAGTAACTTGATATTTAAGAGAATATGTA
The DNA here is from genome assembly GCA_022345685.2 of Nothomitra cinnamomea. Taxonomy (NCBI): domain Eukaryota; kingdom Fungi; phylum Ascomycota; class Geoglossomycetes; genus Nothomitra; species Nothomitra cinnamomea. The sequence continues at coordinate 61,625 of JAJDMX020000076.1, read as the reverse complement.
TTTGAAAACAGAGAATTATGATACTATTTTTTTATTTCTTTCCATTGAGTATAAATACCCCTTTAATGCTAAAAATAGACTCTTTGAGCTAAAACTATTCTCTTGTCATTAATTCTTAATATAGCATTCTATAAATATTATACTTTTTGTAAGAATTTATAAAGAATTTATTTTTATTCTCAGGAACAACTTCTCTCTCACAATAATTAATTCTTATTATTTTCACCATTATCAAAAAATATAAGTAATAGAATCTACTTTATAATATTCTAAACTATTTTCTTCATTTCCTTTATTATTAGCTACTACTTGCCTTTTGCAATCCTACCCATCAAGCATTATTATTAACTTGATTAAAGTTGAACTATTTGTCTCTATTAGTTACTTTTTTGAAGTTTTTTCTTTATCAGCTATGTTGGAGGCCATTGTAAGAATATTATAAACATTTTAAGTATCAAGTTACAAGATATAATAGATACAGGAATGATACAGAAATCATTGGATTAAATTTCAAATAAGGCTTTATAGAGTATAGTATATAATTAAAGTAACTAGTAACTTAATATGAGAAGTGATAGAACTTACTGAGAATATAATACCTAAAGTAGTAAAGTGTAACTTGTTAAGACTATATACTGTAAACTATATATAGTAATTGAAAAACACAAAATATTATCTTAATCAAAACTGTTCTTACTTAGCAACTTTAGCCAATTACATAATTACTGGAAACTTAACTAAAATAATAATCAATGAATTAAGAGTCCTATACCTTAAAATAAACTATAGATAGAAAATCGAGAGAGCTGAAAAATGCTTAGCAGCTGAAAGACAGTATAACTAGTAGTGGTAAATTATACAGCAATTGTACTAAAGGTAAAGTAATATGAATTAAAGTATGACTTAGTATTATGGATATCCTAAGCACTAAGTTACAAAATACTATAAATATAGAAGTAGTATAGAAATTATTGAATAAAATTGTAAATAAAGTTTTATTAAGTATGGTATATGGCTGAATTAGCTGGCAATTGAATATAAAAGACAATAGGACTTACTAGAAGTATAATACTCAAAGTAATAAAGTGTAGTCTACTATTATAAACATTATAAACTTCACTAGAATAATATTACAGATATAGAAGTAGTGTTGATTACTATTGGATCAGATCATAATTCTATAGCATTAGGAACAGTATATATAGCCTGGCAAGAATAAACTAAATACAAGAATAGATAGTACTTGCTGGAGGCAAGTAGGGGCCAAAGCAAAGATTATACAATTAGTACTCTCAGTACTAAAAGCATAAACTATAGTAACTTAATAATCATCTATACCTTAGTTAAGGTAATGACTTCAGCTAGTCATATAGATACTAAGTAATTTAATTGGGAAGCAATCAATCAATCATAAGCTTTATAAACTATAGTACTCAAAACTATTAAATGTAAATAAAGGATTAAGAGAGTTGAAAGATACCTGGTAGTTGAAGGATAAGTTAATTAAGTATAGTAGGTAGCTCAAGTATAGATAGAGAGTTATAAGTTACAGTAGCTTAGTTTCTATTATTAAACTCAATATAAGTTGTATTGTGAGTCACATTAAGAGGTATGTATATCAAGTAATATGAGTAACCCATTAGCAGATAGTCAAGAAATCAGTAAAGAGTTAACTATAAATACTGCATTATAATCTCAAGAAAAGTATCTTTTCTTCCCTCTTCATTGAATGTCTTGTTAGTTTAGCAATTAAGCTTAGTACCAAAAATTATTAGCTAAAATATTCTTTAATATAGATGTAGTAGAATTATTTTACTATCTTAGTATACAAAACTAATATAACTGTCCCATAGTTACTTTATAAGCACCTTGCTAAGTACCTAAACACTCAAGACAAACTAGAAGATAAGACCTTATTGGAATTAAATCATCATACCTGTTAAGGCTATATTCTATATACTATATATAGTAACTGGAAAATATGTATTCTGGTTAAAGCAGTTCTTGCTTAGCAATCTCAGTCAGCTACAATGCTATTGAAGAACTGATTAGAAAAGTAATTAATAAGTTAGAAGCCTTATGCTCTGAAATATGCTGTAAGTAGAAAATGAGAGAAGTTAAAAGACGATTAATAGCTAAAAGATACATTAGCTAGTAATGATAAATTATATAGAAATTATATTAAAGACAAAGTAGTATAAGTTGAAGTATAACTTAAGTCTCATTAATTGAAATTAAGATTATGAGTTATATCATAATATGATGATAATAGGATATAAGATTGCTTGATAGTAAATAATAGCAACTTAATGAAGAATAGCTATATAAAGTACTTAAAGAGCAATAAAAAGTACTTTCCTTTTCTCTTCATCAATTATATTTAGCTTGAAACTTAGTAATTTAAGATATTGTCTAAGCTATTCTTAATTAAAGTTATATATTGCTTTGTTAATATCTATTTTAGAAATAACTTACATATGTAACTTTAGAAAAATCAAGACCTTAGTAAACTACCAAGATGTAGTAGTAAAGGCTTTGAGTATTTGAAATAGATGATATTAGAGCATATTATTTGGACTTGAGTGCCTTAGGTAACTTAATTTGTAAACAGGGTCTTCTTATTGCTAGGGACTAGAATTACTTCTCAGCTGGAATTCAACAAAACAGTATGTAATTATATTTTTTGATATCTTGGATGATAAAACTTGGCTGCTAAGTAACAAACTTTTAAATAATATGTTCAATAAAGAGAAGAGAAAAGTGCTTTCCATTACTCTTCAAGTACTCTTTATAGTAGCTCTTCATTAAGTTACTGACCATTTGCTATTGGGTGATTACATATTACATTACTGTTGCATTAAGGTATAACTCATAACCTGAATTTCAATTAAGAAACCTGAGTCATTGTTTAACTTATAACTTTCTTACCTAGATATAATTACTGCACGACTCACTACTTCTAACTAACATGCCTCTTAGCTATCTTAGTTAATTAGAGGTTTATTAGCTTGATTCCTTAAATCCCTCTTAGTCAGTCTCTAGCTAGAAGCCTTCATGATTTATCGATTACTACTTATATAATTCTTTTAGCATTGTGGTGACTAATTGAGTCTGCTAAGTGAAGGCTGTCTAACTAAGATATTGTCTCATATTTTTTAGTTGCTATGTATTGTGTGCTACTACCATAAGTCCCACATTCCAACAAGTTTTGTTGTTATTTGTATTCAGTAGTCAGCTCTCTTAACTGTATGTCATATCTAATGGAACTTCATTTGTGATTTAATCAATAGTTTCTGTACTACTTCTGTACTTATAGTATTTTGCAACTTGGGGCTTAAGATGTTTATGACACTAGAATACTCTTAAGTTCAAGTAACAAGTACTAATATTATCTGCTGTATAATACCTAAAATCTTATTATTATAGATAGAAAAAGTCTATAAGCAATAACTATATATTAAAAAGAAGTTATATTGAAATACTATATACATAGAGTTTCTCTATAGAGATAAAGATTATATATCTACTTTATGTAAAATCGTTTTTGCAATTAAGAAAGATATAGTATAAATATAGAAGAAGTGAAAAAAGTAAGTCTATACTTTACAGTTTCTCTTTCCAAAACTATAATTATATTAATAAAGTAATCTTTATTAAGTACTGCATATATTAAGCCTTTAATCCAGATTCTATTTATTATCTTTGAAATATAAATATAATTAAGATTTGCAAATTTATGTATTAGTATCTGAATTATCGTAGTATAGAGAAATTGAATAATTTCTATATATAGATATATTTTTGAAAAATGATACATGTACAGAAGATATATAAAAGACTAAACCTATTATTAGCTTCAGATATATTAATAAATAGTTAAATATATTCTATAATTCATTTATTATATCTATAAATTAACAATTATACAATTTATTAGTTTAGTTCTTAAGGCTGAATATAACTTAAGTATACTTTTAAAGAGTAAAACTATTATGAATATGGATGACTTACTTTCGCTTTTACATAATTACTAGGTCTAATCTATAAATTACTAAGTCATTAAGCAGGAATAATTATAGCATACTTTAATTATTCTTTTTATAATATGTATAACTATATACTTATCAGCTCTTGTTGAGGGTGAAAACTATTATAATATATACAACTACTTTAAATATAGGAATATTGAGATATTTAAGATCAAGAACCTATATAACTCTTGTCATTAAGTCTTTTTGATAAGAGTGAGATTGCATTTCCTAAAAAGCAAGAGAAATAAGAGATTACTATAAGCAAATGAGTCTATATAACTTGAAAAGATATTGAGTTATTTACAAATATACCACAATTTTTAATCTAAATTACTTAGATAATACCTTATTTTATATAACTATCACAATTCCCCTCCTTCTATATCTTAAGCATTACCTAAAGTATTTTAATAGCTTTTATAGTTATGGTTCTATTCTCCACAATAGTTATAGATAATTTGCTTATAATTTAGCTTTTCGTCATAACAAAATCAGCATTTCTTCAGATAGTCTTATTACTTGATTGACTTAAAAACTTTATAGTTACTATACTTAGTAATAAGATCTCCTTCTCTTACAGACTGTATATGCATTAAATATGTGGTACAATAGTACTTTAAGAAGTACTACTTATAAATATAGTCATATGAATTATAGAATTACTGCAAATAAATCACAAATATATGCTGATACAGAAGTAGATACTTCTGAAAATTACCACAAATACAAATTTTCTAGTGGAGGTTAAATATATATGTAGTTCTATTGAGTACAAAGACTTATGTAAAACTATTATTTGCTAATTTAATATAATATTAGTATACTTATTAGTAGTTTTTGTTAAGGCAGTTAAGTGTATAGTCGGTAATACAGAGAAAATAATGAGGACAGTTATAGTAACTATGAATAGTAATTATAACTTTTGTCTAAATAGTAAGAAGTAAATGTAAAATAAGAAGACTACAATAGATATTCTATAAGGAATCAATAGACTCTGTAATATTTGAAATAATATATCTAAACTAAGCTGAAGAAAATACATACTATACTCACAATTTATATAGTATTTCATCAATATACATAACTGTAGAATTACTAAGTTCCTTTATTATTACAATAGTATCTTTAAAATCAAACTCATTCCAAGTGTGTATAGCCTTCAAAAATACATTTTAACACTATAATCTATAGCACTTCTATACATTATCTATAAGATACTGACAGTAATGGATGTGATTGACATTGAGAAAGACTTTAGAAATTGCTGTCTGAAGACCTCTATCTTGATCATTAACAAAAACAACATTTTTGCTATTTATTTTGTGAAACTAAACTTTCATATGCTTTAGAAACTATTTCATATTATCTTCATCTTCAATAAAAATGATTGCCCAAGCTAGAAATAGAATTTCACTGTCATGATCTAATGTACAAGCTAGTAGAAAAGTTATCCAGAATCAAAATTTTGTATAACATCTATCTAATTCAATGATTAGTTGACAAGTCTTAAATGCTGCTTATATAGTATTAAATATTACTACTATACAATAAAAGTACTTATCTCAAGTTTCTACTACAATATAATTTCAGTCATCATATTTATTTAAAGTAAAGAAAAGTATTATAAGCTTTTTAAAGCAGTTTTCTTTATCACCTTTTAGTTCCTTTTAAAGAGATTTGCAGGTATGTCAAACTTGCTAGTAATTAACTCCAGTAGTACTATAATAAATCTATTCAATACTTTAGATCTGAACTAGTAAGATTTTGCAATTATTAGCTACAGTTGCACAATAGCAAGTAGAAAGAAGTGAAACAAAATAAGTTTAATAAAAGTTATTATAAATAATAAAACTATGTATATAAGTAATATAGTGAGTAATTTGAACTTTAGAACTTTTTAAAACTGATGCACAGATACTAAACTTATAGAAAGTCTCTTAACAAGTCATAATATAATAAGTATAATTAAAATAGGATACTATAAGTAACATTTCTCTATCAATAACAAGAATATATTTCTTTACAAGCTTTACCCAAACTATTAAAATCAAAGCTAAGTTCAATAAAAAGAGATTATATAATAAACATTATAAATATATATTGTTGATAAAAAAAATTTGAAAAGAGAAACTTGCAGTACCTATATTCTTGAAATAGTAGTATATAGAGTAGAGATGCCAAACTTTAATAGAGGGTAATTAAGTAAAGTATTCATAGTATTTAAGTAATATAAATCTAAAATTGTCATATATTTATAATTAACTTGAAGGTATTTTACTAATATAGTTTTATGTCAATAATAAAGCCATTTTCTTTAAGTAGGATAATAATCTAGCTTTTTACATTATTCTATATATTATTACTCTTATCTTTACCAATAATAATTTTTAAAGCAAGTAAATTAAGTATCTTAAGAACTTGTATATATTTTCTACTACAGAAACCTTAAGTATCAAGCTATAAAATACTATAAATACAAGTATAGCATAGAAACTATAGAATTAAATTGTGAATAAAGTCTTATTAGGTATGGCATATAGCTGAAAAAACTAGTATTCAAATATAAAAGAAGATAAAACTTATTGAAGATATAATATTTAAAGTAGCTGTCATTAGTATTTTAGGCTCTAAGCTATAAGATGTTATAAATACAGGAATTGCATAGAAACTATTAAATCAGATTATAAATAATGCTTCATTGAATATGATACATAGTTAAGAGAACTAATTACCAAATACAAGTAACAATAAGATCTACTAAGGGTATATTATTGAAAGTAGTAGAGTACAGACTATTAAGCCTGTACACTATATGCTGTATACAGCAACTAAAAAATATAAGATAACATCTCAGTTAGACAGCCTTTGTGTAATGGACTTAGCTAGTTACTATAATATTAAGGAAATAATATAAGTAATAACTAACAAACAAAAAAGGTCTTTAATTAAGAACTAGCTAAAAGAAACTATAAAAAGAAGCTGATAGATCTCTAACTAGCTGAAATAACTAAGTAATATATTAGTTAATAATAGTAAGTTGTATAATAATTATATAAAGATTAAAAAGGTATAAGTTATGAAGTAACTCAGGTTTTCTTATTTGAAATTCATGTTATATCATGCCTTAATGTAACTATAATGTGATATACAATTACTTAATAAAAAGTAGTTAGTGACTTGATAAAGAGTTACTATAAAAAGTACTTGGAGAATAATAAAAGATACTTTTTTTCCCTTTTCATCAAATATTATTATTTATTACTTAGCAATTCAAGTTTATCACCTAGGATATTGAAAGATATAATTGCAAACTACTCTATTGAATTCCAGCCAGGAAGTAATTTTATCCCCTAATAACAAAAAGACCTTATTTATGAATTAAGTTTCCTTGAATACTTCAAGTCCTAGTAATATATACTAATATTATCTATTTCACAATATGTAAGGCCTTTACTATTATAATGACAAAATATAGTCTGCTAAAGCTATATACAGTGCATTGTGCACAGCAACTAAAAAATATAAAACATTACTTCTGTCAAGGTAGCTTTTGCTTAACAGGCTCAGCTAACTATAATATTACAGAAATCCTAATTGGAAAAGTAATTAATAATACAAAAGCTTTATACTTTAGGATAGACTGTAGATAGAGAATAAAAAGAGTTAAAAGATGCTTAGTATTTGAAAGACAAGTTAGCTGCTAGTAGTAAGTTATATAGTAATTATATTAAAGGTAAGTAATATAAGTTAAAGTATAACTTAAGTCTTATTAATTAAAATTTGAATTGTGAGTCATACTTTAGTATGATAGTAATATAGTATATAATTATCTAATAGCAAGTAATAACAACCCAATGAAAAGTAGCTATATAAAGTACTTGAAAAATAATAGAAAGTATTTTCTTCTTCTCTTCATTAATTGTCTTTAATTTAAAACTTAACAATTTAAATTATTACTTAGATTATCTTTGAATAAAATTGTATTCTGTCTTATTAAAACCTATTTTAGGAAAAGTCTTTACTTCTAACCCTAAAACAATTAGAGCTTTTGCAAATTATCTAGAATATATTTACAGTCAAGTAATAAGTACCAGTATTGTCATTATATTTTCAGTTCTTTCTTGTAAAATATTTAATATAATGGCAGAGGCTTTAGGTACCATAAGGTAGGCAATACTAGTACATATTATTTGAACTTAGATACTCTAGATAACTCGATTCATAAACAGGGTCTTCTTATTGCTGGGGACCAGAATTACTTCTCAGCTGGAATTTAACAAGGCAGCATACAATTATATTTTTCAGTAACTTAAACTATAAAACTCTGGTACTAAGTAACAAAAACCTAAATAATATGTTTGATGAAGAGAAGAGGAAAACGCTTTCTGTTGCTCTTTAAGTATTTTTTATAGCTGCTCTTTATTGAATTGCTAATTACCTATTATCAAGTAATTGCATATCATATTATAGTAATGCCAAGGCATAACTCATGACTCAATTTCTAATTAAGGAAACCTAAATCACTATATGACTCATACTTCTCTTACTTATATGTAATCACTGCACGACTCATTACTCTTAGTTAATATGTCCCTCAGCTATCTCAGTTGGTCAGAGATCTATTAACTTGATTCTTAAGTCACTTTTAACTAGTTTTTTGCTAGAAGCCTTTATGGTTTATCAGTTGCTACTTGTATAGCTCTCTTAGCATTATAGTAGCTGAGTTTGCTAAATGAAGGCTGTCTGACCGGAGTGTTGTCTCATGTTTTTCAGTTACCATATACAGTGTACAATATGCAGGCTGCCAAGCCTACATATTGCCATTCTAAGCCTATACCCCAGTAAGTTCCATTGCTTTTTATATTTGGCAGCTAACTTTCTCAGCTATATACTATACCTCATAGAACTTTGTTTACAATCTAATTTAATAGTTCCTGCACTACTCTCACATCTATAGTATCCTGTAGCATGAAGCTTAAGATATTTATGACATTTAACTTCATTTAAAAGAATTGGAGTAAGAAACTTTACTTTTCTGGTAAATTGTTTATAAAAGTAAGTAAATCGCTATATTAAATAATAAAGTAATTTAGTACTATACAATCTACAACTATTATGCTATGATAAGAGTGTTTAAACACAAAGCAAAATCACAAAACTTACATGTACACAACATATTATTTCTATAAAAATGTCTTCAAGAGTTCCAAAAACGACATACAATGAAGTAAGCTCAATTACGAGAATCAAAATGCTTAGAATGCATAAGGCTAGAGCAATTTTGCATATTATTGAAGAAGAATATAATCGCTATCCTTATACAGTCACATATGCTATTTAAAAAGCTCCTGAATGTGACTACTACAAATTAGCAGTACAAGGTGGATTCAGAAAAATAACTAAATTGCAAGATAAAAAATTTCAAAAGGCAGCTATTTCTAGCACAAAAAAGTAAAGGGTTTCTCTGGAAGAATTGAATACAAACTTAATGCCAGAGGTATTGTGACGCACAGTACAGCATCACCTAAAAGAAGTCAATATTCAGAAATGAAAAGCTGCTAGCTAGCCACTTTTAAAGCTTGAGCATAAAACAAATCAACTTGCTTGAGCCCTACAATATGAAGAAATGGACAGAGATGATTGAGATGATATTGTATGAAGTAACTAAACGTCAGTATACAAGTAAGATAGAAAAGACAATGTTTGAGTATTCTATACATTACAAGAGAAATGAAATCAAGACTGCATTGAGCTAATTACATAAGATGCATATACTACAGTAATTTTTTGAGAGTACTATGTAGGTGAATAGCGAGATGGCCTAATAGTTTTAGAGTTAGATGAGAAGCAAACTGGCAAGAAAGGTATTACAGAGTTAATTATCTTAAAGGATGCCTATCAGAAATTACTTCCAAAAATGCTCAATAAATTTCCCACCCATGTATTCATGCAGGACAATGCTAGAACTTACATTTTGGAAGTCACTATGGACTGGCTAAAATTTAAAGATTATACAGTAATAGAATAACCATCTTATTCACTAGATCTTAACCTCATCAGAATAGTATAGAAGAAATTAAAAAACTTAATCTTTCAGAATCATTTAGAGCTATGGGCCATGATGATTAAAATAGAGAAATAAAAAAGTAATTATTGAGGTAGTTATTAAAGCCTGGAAGTCTTTAAAACAGAAATTCTTCTTCAATTTTACTGCTAATATATCTCAAAGAGTAAAAGTAGTCATTAAGGCAAATAATGACTATACAAAATACCAAATTGTTGGGTGTCTAAACACTTTTTTCATATCATTATATAACTTGAGACTTAGGTAATTAGCAGAATTTTCAAATTTTATACAATTTTATCTATTGTAAATTAAAGCCTTATATAGTACTCAAGAATAATTGCAACTCTAAAAACTATTATAAGGTAACTATACTTTGCAAGCAAGTCTTAGTATATATTAAAATACTTATTATAAATTTTTCCAAGTAGTAACTAATTAGTAATGAACCTTCAAAATAAATTAATATTGCTATTATAGTAGTAACAAATACTAGCTACCTATAAAAGGTATCTTTATCTTAATTTTATAACTTAATAGCTATAACTAATTCAATTAATTCTATTTTACTTACAAGCTTATTTTACAATATTACAGTTACTAGAGAAAGTTTAAGGAAGCTATTAATAATAAGTATTTTCAATATTTAACAAATAATTAAATCTTTAATTATTCTTTCTATAATAGTGAGACTTTAAGTATTCTATGGTAAGTGGTACTAGTACTTCTTACTTGAACTTAAGAGTATTTTAGGTAGTTTGTAAAGGTCTTGATTTTCTCAAGGTTGAGAATATAAGTCACTTATGAAATAGATTTTAATAAAGTAGTATATAAATTTATCTGAGAATAATTTAGGCAATAACTTAAATTGTTAAGATTTAGATAAAAGATATTTAATGAAGAGAAAAAGACAGCACTTTATATAATTACTCTTTATTGAATTGCCATTACTTACTATTAAGTAATTTTATTCCTTATTACTATTATGCCAAAGTATAACTTATTCTCTTAATTCTAATCAATAAGACCTAAGTTATACTTTAACTCATACTATTTTTACTTTTAATATAATCACTATATAACTCATCATTACTAGCTGATATATTTTTCAGCTGTTAAGTATTCTTGAGCTCTTTTTATCATTTGCTCACAGTCTATCACAAAGTATAAGGCCTCTGACTTATCAGTTACTTTTCTAATTAGACCTTTAATAATATTTTAGTTAACAAAAGTTACTAAGTGAGGGCTGCTTTAACAGTAGTAATATTTCATGTTTTTCAGATATCATGCTTAGAGTATAGTACATAAACTTAGTAGGTTATACTTTACTGCTTTAAGTATTATACTTCTAATAAGTTTTATTACTCTTCATATTTAGTTATCAACTCTTTCAGCTATATGCTGTGCTTGATAATGCTTCATTTATATATTGTAATTATAACTTCATTAAAATTACCTTGTGACATGATTTCTAGAGCTTAATTCAGTTAATAGTTATCAACAAGATTACAGATTACTTTTAAGTATACCATTATTGTAACCCTATAGACCTGACATTACCCAATGAACTTCCACCACTGGAAGCCATAATGAGTTTGTGGTTTGTAGTAGGTTAAAAGGGAGGAGGTAAGTGGAAAGGGATAAAAAATAGTAAAAGATATTTTTTAATATAAAATATATATATAGTCTTCAATAAACACTGTAGAAATAATATCCAGGTTAACTATAGCCTCTTAGGCTTTCTCAATTAACTCACCTGACTATGTTATTGTCATTATTTGTAAAGTTATTGAGAAGATTTCTCCTTAACACTTCTGTCTTCTTACAGCTGGCAAGGTTCTAAACTTAGAACAAGACTATAACTACTTATAGAACTATGCCTTCAATCAGGCCTGTACTAGTAGGAAGATGGACTATGGGATATTATTAAGGAGCCCCAGATCCTCAAGAGTACTAAATAGGCAGTTTTTGAATTAGGGGTAAAGACATTAATTAGTTCAACAGCTTCTATTAGAGCAGCTAAAGCATCTTATGACACATATAGTTACTATACATGCCTTACAGGTACAAGATCAACAAATTCCCCCTTAGCTCCCTCTCCCTTTACTATCAAACCTCATCTTAAAGGCACAAAAACAAAAGAGAAGTACCAAAAAACGAGCCCTGACTGATGCAGAGGCATCATAATGCCAACGGAAAGCTATGGCACGAGCACAGGCAAGGGCAACGGCGGCTCGAGATGCTTAGACAACTCAGGAGGAAGGGACGGTCATAGCAGAACCAAGTCAACGCACCAGAAGCCAAAAGGCGACAGACGCTCTCGAGGGACAGCTACAGGCCGATGCTGCAAGGCATATGTAATTAATTTTAATTAGATATATACTATTCTATGTTACTATTTGGCCATAAACCTCCGGGGCAGCTGTTTTCGGCTCCGTGTAGTCTTCTGCGCAACTAGTCTGCCCGGAGACAGGCCGCTTATTATATCTCCCCGGTTTGGGAGGGAATGGTAGGTTGGTATGCCATTCTGCTACTGCGGCGTTTCCGAGGTCCAAGTAAGCTACCTGTTGAATAAAGAAATAGAGAATTGAGGGGGCGATGAAGGATATGGGGAAAAGCGGAGATCACGGAGGGGGGCTAGAATAGGGATGGTTTTGTACGGCAAGACCCTCGAAATTTGCAAGCGAGTAGATAAAAGTCATTTTAGGCTTAGTGAGACATCAAAACTACCCCATACGCGAGCACAGCCTTAAACCATTGCAACAATACATGCGAAAAGAAATGCATCCTTGATCGCTTCATCTCATCATGTCCTCCAGACCTTCGAAAATGAAAATTAAGTTAGCAGAAGGTCATCATAAGTCATCTACTCCCTGTCGCTGTCTTTCACACCTATCTCCAACTACTCCTTCATCTCGAGCGAAACACTCATACCAAACTCCACCTATTATTCCTGGCCTTGCCATTCGAACGAGGCAGAAGAGGGGATGCTTGTGGTTTGTATGAGGCCTTAGGTGCTGCAGGTAGTCTGAGCCGTGAGCTTGTCGTTGATCAATGTGATTGCACCGTTGAGTGCACAGAAGGTGCCCGTGTTGCTTGAACCATCACCAACTGTTATGGTAGTGTAGGCCAGGATGTTTCCTTTCAACGCTGAGTTGCCTGCGATGGTAGCCGATGAGCCAACTTTGAAGTAGACGTTGCACGCCTGTGCGCCATTTTTCAACACCACTTTGGAACCCACAGCGGTCGTGAAAGTGGTCGTTATTTGGAAGATAAATTGGCCCCTGGGGTTGCTAGCGCCATCTAGCGTGAGGGTAGTTGATAGAGTGGCTCCCAAGGTGGGAAAAGTGTACACGCCGGGGGGAAGGGTCAACCCTCCAAGATCCGATGAAGCTAGAGCCGTAGTAGGTACTAGACCTGCCGCGTTATTGAACGCCGTAAGACAAGCGGCCTCAGCGTTGCATGCTATGGTGCCACCAGCAGATTTTGTCAAAGTACACACTCCGGGAGGGAAGCCTGTTATAGAAGTGCCGGGACAAGTTCCGCAGTTACCAGTGATGACGGTAGGACCAGTATTGCTAAGGCTTGTGGCTGCAATTGCGCCAAATGTCTTAGCTGCTCCCATCAAGACTGGCAGTGCCCGCTTCTCGACAGGAGGATGAGCAAGCCCGATGGCATGCTGAGCAGTAACGAGGGCAAGAAGAGCAAGCCTGCAAGTGCTAAACATAGTGCACTTCATCGTGATGTAGGTTTTCGGAGCGAAAGTGTAAGATTTGGCGTGGTCTGATCGAAGGAGGGTCGAGACTGATGATCTTGTAATATATCCAAGGGTACGATGGTATTGATGGGTATGATTCGGAAAAATACAGCAAGATCACCGCTCCCTATATACACGAATGTGCCCGCATATCGCAAGATCCTACGTCAGTAGTTAAACTGCTCAGTCCAGCAAAAACACTCGGGCCTTGATTTGGCCATGGCAAACTCCTTCTCATGGATCTTGTGATCAAGGAACGAACGCAACTCACCGTCATCTCAAGCAAATCCCAACCGTGAAGACCTGTTTATTTTTCAGCGTGTGCATAGAATGTAGAGTGCTCAGCTAAAGACACAACAACAAGCCCCATATGATGGGGCGCAATCGTTATAAAAGTCGTCATAGCTAGCACGAACATGCTCCGAGATCGGTAACATGCATGTTGCCGTTGTGCATACGCTCCCATCTCTCTGTATCAAGCCTGTAGAGAGGCCAAGAGCGTGCGCCATTTTCAGTTAATTTCCAGAATAAGCCAAGCCAAAGCCCGGGCCATGTATAGGGATGGGGTATGTTCCCGGTATTTGGGAGTGCATGCATGGCCGATCGCGGTCTGGCCAGGAACGATCAGTGGTGCTGCATGCTCGGAGCGGGCCGTTTTAGCGAGCGATCTTTAATGGCAATCTTAGTGAGAAAGATCCTACCCTACTAGACCACATTCCCGAGTGCGTGCATGCGCTGATGTATGGGCTTTGGCCCGTGGGGCTAGCTTTTGGTTAGTTGATTGAATACTGCAAGAGCCATTTGAAGCCTTTGCAGCTACGATTCGCCAACCTATTTCTGCAAGATTTGACTATTAGTTCCTGGGCGTGCAGCGACTCGATCGCTCTATTGCCGATCTCAATGCAGTCGCCCCGTATAAGGTAGCGCCTGTGGATCGAACCATGGGTGCTTCATGTCCCTCTCGCCGTACTGAAGTTGGCCGGATTGACCAAACCTGGATCTGCCATGCTTACTAGCAGTGACACCTCTCCAAGAACAAGCCAGGTTTACCCCTCTTTGAAGGCTTGAACCCACCCCTTCGCCGAGCAGAAAAGATCGGCGGCGCCAGCGAACTCTTCACGGCAAATACCACACCAATCGAATTGGCTGATATCTGGCGAATTCTTAAACAGGAATCCCTACTACACTTGGTCTTTTGGGATGGGCCTTTATGCTAGAGTGCGGTAGAAACACAGCTGGAATTCTCCACAGCTGCTTTGTCGTGCTCTATGCAGCCTTTGGTGATTGCAGAGCCCCCAGATTGGTCTGCTAGATGGTTAGTGGGAATCTAAAATAATAGTGGCCTGATGAGCGCGAGTAGCCTAGGCTCGCAATGGCCGTCTATGGACTTTGAAATCCACATGGACAAATGCGCCATACCGTCATGCTACATTGGGAGATATTTCTACACCACACCTTGGCTTCGATAACTGCGTCAACGTGGTTTGGCATTGCGTTGGATAGTGTAGCCAATAATTCGTTTGCCAGCTCATTCCAAGTCTCTTGTGCAGCGGAAATCTGCTTTTCTCTTGCTCCGTTGTTGTGGTGGGCCATGAGAAGCTCTGCCCAGGTCGTTTGCAGGTTCGGGCAACCGCTGATCGATGAACATTAACCTATGCTTTACAGATATTTTCCTGTAAGACCAACGTATAGATCGTAGTTCGCAGATGCGCTCGCAACTTGAGAGCCAATTCTGCGCATTTTCTACGCCAAATTTGGTCGGTGTGCGCGACTTTGTGGTCGCATTGTTGGGGTGTGTACCTGATTCTGGGGTTGTGGGGCTTCAAGTTGGTGACGTGATGGCGTCCCGGGTCAGCAATTTGGAAACCGGTTTTATCGGTAAGTACCGAGTAAGGTGTCGTACAGTCAACTGTGGTGCCGCTGTGCTGCTGTCCCTGCACCATCACACTAGCGTTTGGGGCTCTTGGCATGACTCTCTCCTTACCTGAGCAAAACTCAAAGCCAGCCCTTCCGCTTGGTGAATTTAGGGCCTGCAGTTGACTTACCCAGGCGGTCTGCCAGACTAAGACGCGATTTCTCCATCATGGCTAACTTGGGAACGGCTCAGGACGCAGTGGGGCGCAACTCATTTTTTTTGTTGATGCCCTTCAGATCTTCTGAGGCAACGTGTTACCCAGTATATCGCACCATTCATTTCTATGTTTGCGCGCAAGTGGTGAATCTCTCCTGCCATTGCAAGTGGAGGAGAGACTAAATCGGCGTGTCTGCCTTCTGCCCTTGTCGCCTTGACCGAACGGCTTCACGATAGGCATATTCACATGGCGCGGAATAACTTTCAAGCCAATCCAGCTCTTCTGAAAATACGTTACGCCACTTTCCGCCCACCGACCTGTTGAAGTTCTCAGCGGGTGCCGGTTTCTAACCACCATCTCGCTACGTCGTGGCTTAGCGCATTGATGTGGAACACCAATCATGGCTCTAGCTATGCTTGGCAGCGCAACGTCTTATTACATAGTCTAGGGCTCTCCCATAATTTAGTTACTGGAGTATATACGAGGTAGCAATATACTTCCAGATCCGGCTACTATATACTATACAGCCAGATTGCATGTTCAACACTACCGAGCCTGCCCGCCATCCCGATTGGTCGCCCCCCTGTAACAACTCGTACGACTGGTAATCCGGACTCCATTTGCTCTACGCCATACGGAATACATATCTGATGCGATGACTTCACGGGGGGCCCCATGCTCCGTCGACGATTCGGGGATCGACGTGACGTTAACCTTAAAGCGACGACATGTCATGTGTAGAAAGAATGGAAGCAATATACGCCGTACTCTGTACTTCGAAAGTAGGAATTTAAAAACGTATGTACGCCACACTGAAAATAAAATCACATTACTATCCATCACAAACTTTTCGGACTAGTCAGGGTGCGCCTTACTTTTAATGACTTGATCTTATTCAAATCGTGAACCGAAACTTAACCACATAATAGAATGCTACCAATCTGTACTTACCTCCTCCTTACCACCATTCTGCACCAACGACCAATGTCTGTATTTAGGTAAAGTCATTAGATTGTATGATACGGGGCCATGGCAACCTGTCGGCCTTTGGATAGAAGCTGTCTGCCATCAGGGGCGATATTAGTTATATGGTATTTAATACCCAGTTCGTGACCAGGCTAATACAGTGGGAGGCGGAAAGTATATAGCGAAACCATCAAATCAGTATTACGTATTTCGTGTACCATCCCTCAGCGTCCAAGACTATCAGCCTGATTAGGCATCATATTTAGCATTAAATGGACAGCTGTATCGTAGAACCGATCGCGCATTTCTTGATTAATGACGCGTGGACGTCCTTTTCGTGGTTGCGAAGCATTGTCTATACGCGCAGCTTCTTTCTAGCAGCCTGCATCCGCTGTCGATACTGGGATATGGTGCTTCGCAGATATTTTGGCATAAGACCAGCCTATAGGCGGTGATTCACAAATACGCGCCTATAACATTCGTGTCAATCCCAGGCCTCTTTTACATCGAATTGGGGGGTGAAGCGGCATGGTTGTGGTGTTATGGTTTCGCTACATACTTTCCGCCTCCTACTGTACTCACAAACTTTCTTTATTATCTTATACAGATATCGTAACCGGATAAGGTGACGCGAAGGTTTGGATTCACATTAATTTTAATATCTTTACCGACCAAGTCAGCGCCAGATGCCACGGGTTCTGGTTTTGAGTACGTACATATCCCTGGGGAAAGTTTCGAACCGAGATGCGATTTCGGGATTTCGCAAGACAACGAAAATCAATGCGCAACAATCAACAAGAGTTCAATTAAATTCTAAGTAGTGCAAAATGCTTGTAGTACATAGGCGATTCAAATAATATAATAAATCTTAACTACCACTTTGTGTGGCCGCCTCTAGCCTTCTTACAGGCTTCTATTCTGCCATGCATATTAGAAATCATATTGTCGAAGTCCCCTATATCAATCTGAGCCCATTCCTTCTGAATTGTAGTGATGAGTTCCTCTCGTGTCTGGGGTATATGGTCTCTGTTGTTTATAGCCCTCTTAGGTCTTGACCA
Organism: Nothomitra cinnamomea; assembly: GCA_022345685.2. Taxonomy (NCBI): domain Eukaryota; kingdom Fungi; phylum Ascomycota; class Geoglossomycetes; genus Nothomitra; species Nothomitra cinnamomea. The sequence continues at coordinate 43,677 of JAJDMX020000076.1, read as the reverse complement.
TAAATTTTTGATAGGATTTAAGTCCAGAGAACAAGCCGGCCAATTCATGACTTTTATACCGAGGCCTTCCAAACACTTCTTAACCACTAGAGCACGATGACATAGAGCTCTATCATGAACATAGATCCAATCTTCAATATTGTACTCAATTTCAGTTGCAGTAGGTAAGACAATGTCCTGCAATACCTTGCCGCGATATTGTACCCCTGTTATCCGACCATCAATCAAGACTATCGGACCTTTTATTCCCTTGAAAATAAAAGACCAAATACCAACAGATGTTCTCCCACTTTTAAATGTCAGTTTTAAATACTTGGGGTCCAATTTTTCCTCAGGATTACGCCAAATCCAATATACTTGGCTATCTAATCCAAGCTCAATGTTGCATTCATCGGTAAACATAACCCGGTTCCAATTTTCTGTCTTCCAGTCCATATGTGATATAGCAAACTCTTGTTGTTTTTTATATGCTCTTGTTTTAAGTATGGCTTGCATCTGGCAATGCGTCTTGTATACTTATGCTTTTTAAGTGTTGCCCTTAACAAGTTGTCTCCACAGCGAAATTCTTTACAAAGGCTAAGGACTGTTGTAGACCAGTCTGTTAAGGCTTTCCGAACTAGTAAACGTTGATCTCGGTCGGTAAATTTTCTTAGAGTACCAGATCGTGGTCTTGTTGCACTTGAATCTTCTGGATATTGTCATGCATGCTAAATAACTTGGTGAATTTGTGATTTACTTAATCTGGTGGATACTTTTATGTCGGATCAAGTATGGCCAGCTCTATTCAGCATTAGGACCTCATGAGCTCTTCTTGGTGTAATTTGTGGATAGCCTGGCATTCTGACTTCAAAATGCATATATTCTCTTTGTGATCATAGAAGAATTGGACTTGAGAGTTCAAGGAAAAGGCTTGTGGTTTTTTTTTCTCTGTCTCAGATGGCGCAATTATGCTTGAGTTCGAAATTTATCCTAGGCATATATATAGTCTGGCATGCCAACAGTTGTGGTGTATAAGCTCTTGAATGTGAGGTCCCCGAGGCATGCCTGAAACAAGAGTTTTACATCTGCAAATACGTTGAACAAGGTCTTTGAATAAGTTTTGTAGAGGTTGACTCGATCGCCAGGTATCATTGATGGGCGACAAACGGCGACTGGAGTTGGAGGCACTCCTTTGTATACATATGCACCAGAAGCAAAATCACTATTGGTGTTGCTATTTGTTGGAGTTGTTGGGGTGGCAATGTGGTGGCGAACCCACTTAACTTAGTGGCGAGGCCATACAACCAGAATTGCTACATGTAGTATATAGAGGCCAGCAACAGCCATAGTCTAGAATATATATCAAGCGTCTCCTAGCGATCCTTTTTACAACACTGTTGCACCCTGTTCGTAACCCACCCCCGCTCATGGAGTGGGTACGATTCCATGGACGAGGTGCCCCCATGATGTGGTACTCGCTCTATGAATGAGGTTACCTGATTTATCTAAATTTCGAACTGTGCGATGGAAATCACACTGAATCTGTGAATACGGAGCCCCCTTTCCATAAATATTCTAGGTGGTAGGCCATCTGCATTACATTCATTCATGAATTCCTCGCTTCGTCCTCCTAGTGGGCGCACTGGTGTTTGCTGTGTAACTAGTCTGCATAATTGGCTGAAAACATAGCTCCATTGCTACGCCGAAAACCAACCTTCTGCCATGGCAGCAATTTAGCAGCCCTCTAGTAATTTGATAAGAATTGGAAGGAGATTAATTGTGATGTAATGGGCGTAAATATTTAGATTTCTAGGAGAGCTGTCGTGGCACAGTGCATTCTTGTTGGTGATTCTCCATCAATCTCGATTGTGGGATGTGAGCTTGGCATTCTGTTATTTTGTATGCGGCTCATGAAATTGGTGCACCCCATACATGGAGTGGGTGCTGCGTCATGGGGGTACCCTGTCCATGAAATCGTACCCGCTCCATGAGCTGGGTACCCCGTTCATGAAATCAGGGTATACACGAACGGGGTGCAACAGGTACCTGATCTCGCTAAAGAGTTTGTAATAACACACTGGAGCGTCGTAAGTTTGCAACTATTCGGAGGCAATAAATTCAGCAGGTTATTCGTTAATAATGTTGGAACGGACGGACGGTCAAAGCTTTGAATTGGAGATGGGGTGAGGTCCCCTAATACGGCCAAGTTTGTGCCAGGACGCTATCCTCAACAAATAACAACGTCAAAAGGACGTAGAATACCGCTAAAGTGTGTTCACCAGCTACAAAGAGCCTTTTTATAACATAGATAAGGCTGGGGGATAGTGAAGCTTTTCCTGCGGGTGGGACTGCGAGTCTGACTCCGACAGCAGCGGCGGGGGCGACGGCGAAAGGGCCAAGGAATACACATGGGTCGACGAGAGAGGCGAGCAGTACGGACTGGACCACCACAACTGCGACCCAGTCGACGACTAGGAGGGCTTCGACGGTGGGTGCTGTCGCGGCTACGAAGAATGGTGGTGCGGCACGGGCCGGAGGTTGGCTTGGGCGATCTTAAAAGGTTTAGGCGGAGTGTTTGAGGGAATATGTTTTCTTGCGTTGTTTGGCTTTTGCGCGGGGGAGGGAGGGGATGAGTGGGTGTTTGTTTATTTGTTTGTGGTGAATAGCCCGGGGATTTGACCTGTGTCGGTATGAGTTCATACTGAGCGTTTAGCATTTTCTCTTTCCCTGTGGTTCTTCTAGAGGCAGCTGAAGGTTTTGCCTAGTAAAGAGCAGATAATTCTTGGACGGTGAAGTACATGAAAGACTGTACGGGAGAAGAGTCTCTTGTTTACTGGCTTGGTGGGTCACACTAGGATGATTCATGTGTAAGCGTAGCTTTACATGGGACAATTGAAATAGGGAACATAAGACAGAAATCCTTCGTGTTGGCGGTGTGCTCGTGGCACCGCCACAGGAGGCAGCTGGCTGCTGCCTAAGGTTTATTTGAATAAGAGCAATCACGTGATTGCCCCTAACTCCTATTCAGGAAGTTTGCAGTGCCAACCTAGAACAACACTTCGGAGGATAACAACCGTTAGATCTGGAAATAATGCAAAAGGTCATTGATCAAGTACAAAAAATTGGGAATGGCTGACGATGCATTTATGAATCAAAGAAATAGAGATTACTTTTTGAGCGCAATAAACATCTTCTCATTTAGAAACCTGAAGAAGTCCTCGGTCGTATGCGCAACTGCGTCGTTTGGTGATAAGCAACAATGTTTTAAATCATCTAAAATTAAAAATATAGAAAAATTACATTTAAAAAGATAGGAGTATCATGCAGTCTAGTGGGGTGGACGTGGCCTGGCAGCAGATATAATCCTAATCCTATAGAAGCGGCAGTTCTGATGCTTCCGCTATACGTTGATTCCCACCCCCTTAGGCAGTGATCCCGGTATTCTCTCCATTCTTGATACAGCACTTGGCCAGACGGTGGCCATCGTCACGACGTGGAACGCCACTATCGATGCACTTCTGTCAGAAGTCGAAGTCGTCATCATTGCAGATCCTGCAGTGGTAGTAAGGGTTCGAATCTGGGATTCTTGCATCGCAGTCATCGCAAAATATAGGACTGTTTACATTTACTGGTGAATTTGCCGCTAAGACCAGGTCTTCGTCGTAAATGGTCATGCCATGTTCCATGAATCTCTCTAGCAGCAGCCGCGAAACCGCCCGGTGCCCTCGTTTGGTCGCGCAGCCCAGTGGGATCACTCTATTAATATTTTTCGCCGCGATGTTTGCACCTTTCTTGAGCAGCAGTCGCACCGCCGCCTCGTGCCCCTTTCCAGCCGCCCAGTGCAGCGATGTCGCTCCATTACCATCCTTCACCTCAACCTCCGATCCACGATCCAGTAGCAGTCGCATCACCCCGACATACGTTCTGCTAGCCGCCCAGTGCAACGCTGTCCATCCACCACCATCTTTCACCTCGACGTCCGCCCCTTTTTCAAAAAGTAGCCACACCACCGCCTCATGTCCCTTCCAGGCCGCTTCTTGCTTGATCCCGGCCGCCCAGTGCACGCCGTCCCTTCGCAGGCATCCTTTGCCGCAACGCCCACCCCCTTCTCAAGCAATAGCCGCACCACCGTACGTGCCCCTCCCGGCCCTCTGTGCAGTGGTGTCCCTCCGCGTTTATCCTTTGCCACGGCGTCTGCCCCCTTCTCGAGCAAAAGCCGCACCACTATTTCATGTTCGCGACCAGCTGCCCAACGTACAGTTGTCCACCCACGAGTTGTTTTCGCCGTAATGTCCACGCCTTTCTCGAGCAGCAGGCAAACCACCGTCTCGTGCCCGCTGGCAGCCGCAAGATGCAGGCCTGTGTGTCTCTCTCCTCATTTTGCTGATTCCAATCAACATTCACACAGTTGCTTAACTCATGCAAAATCGAGCTAACCCAAAAGAACACACCAGAAAGAGAGGCGTTTGCGTTGAACTCGACACTGTTCCTAATAAGCCTTTTAAAGGGTCGTCCTATCGTAATGACTTAGATGACTCGGTTGCAGCTGATACCCACTTTGTGAAGGAGGGCCCGTGGTGCAATTCTGAAAAAAAAAAAACCTTTACCTTCCTCCAGAGACCCTCCATCAATTGGTTGCTCTTAACGCTTTGATAATGCACCGGCCAATATAAATCGGCATAGGGCCGAAATATTTCATTTTGCTTGAGAGTGAATTCCATAGACGGCGTTGCTGTCAGTCCGAAAGCGTATGCATCGAGACACCTTTTCAACGCAAGTGTATGTCTTGTGAAAAGAGTGTATTCTCAATGGCCTTCGAGATATTCCTGCACAGACAGATGTGCAAATTGGAAGACATCTTGTTCCAAATTCAGAACCACCATGCTGCAACAGATACTTAATATGTCAGCCTTGTGTAGTACAGAGCAATGTCCCTCATAATCTACTGCTACAGCGGCAATAAACTAGGCAGTTTTGAGAGGTCACTGGGCGCAGAGCAGCCAATTCATAGCTCTCACAGCTATCTCAGGGTTTGAGTGCTGAGGATTTTGGATTTGCTTAAAGACGGTGTCGTATGATTTGTCCAACTCTCTTGGTAGCCGAGCAAGTGTGTGGATGACACTGTCCTCAGTCTTTACCCATTGTGGATCACAAAGACTTTGGATATGGAGACTGACCAACCGAAACCTGAAACACGTTAGCGATGAAGGACGATGAGAACAGGTGCTCGAGACCCACATTCCCCCAGCCTTGCGAATTAACGTCTCGATAATTTGATCTCTTAGACTTGGAGAGACTTCGCCGCAAAGAAGCTTTTCACCTTCAATAGCTGGGTCACCTCGGGATGGACGAAGCGCTCCATGTCTTTGCTATTATCTCTTGCAGAGATGTACATACAGTGGGGGTCAATAAGTAACCAGACGCATCGTGAAGCGAACTCAGGATAAACTATCAAGCCAATGATTAATTAGCCCACAACAGCCACTTCCCAGCAAATATGACAATCTTTTGATAGAGCGACACTCTTGAGGCATTATGACATGCTTCTAAGTAATTTTAAAAGTCCTGTAGTGTACTCATCTCCCAGAAAATTGTTACTACTGTTACGTACACATTTTGCCCTGCAAATCCTTCGTGAGGCGTTGCGATATACTTTATGCTATAAGGTTTCTGTGGAATTGATATTTGGGCACTAGTTAGCCAATTGGTCTGATATCTAAGTAGTAAATGTGTTGGTAGAACTGTTACGTTGAATTGGTAGGATGGTTGAGGTCACTTTTAGAGTATACTTTCCTAGCACCCCCAAATATCTTATTAAACAATACTTTTGATGTTACTTAACATAGATTTTGTATTAAAAATGGCCTCCTGTAAATTTTGATATTATCTGTAAGTGTATATAACAAGAATTACTAATGTTATAAGGAATTCAAATAGTAGTTAAACTTGGTTACATGTCCAGTTACTTGTTGGCCCTCACTGTACAGCCAGGGTCAATAAGTATTTGTACAGCTAGGTGAAATTATCGGCTTGCTCCCGGGCAGTCGAATTCCGGCGTCACATCCAAAAAGTCAAGTGTGTTGAATTTGACTGCCCCGGAGTTTTCCTTGGCCCCACATATGCAGGCGGTATGCAGGCTTGGGGCTGAACTGGTGGTGACAACGGGAGCTTTTCTCCATGACCTGTAAATGGTCCGTTGGGGTTTGTAGAGGCGCAGGGGCGATGTCGGATGCATTGGGGCGGAATAGGAGCTCTCGGAACGGAATAGGAAGTAGGGTTTGAAGGAGAACGATTTCCGAAAGACTTGTAAAGTGCCCCTAAGGCCGTAAGAACATCATATATACTAGAATTGAAGCCCAACGAAAGTAATTACTATTGCATACCATCTAATATGACTTCGTGGGCCCCTCATCCTGATCTGCCTGAGCATATGGTTACCCCTATTCACAGGGCAATCGAATCTATACCCCCTCATCATCTCTTACCACCTCAGGTAGGCGAAGTACTCAACCCTGACCAAGCCTATACTCGCCTACAAAATTATACCTTCAGCAAGGGCTTTTGTATTGTCAAATCCAGTCACAACAAGGCAGATATTTACTAAAGGTTTGCCTGTATCCACCATAGCAAGGAGACCAGGAATTATCGAAAATTGGATAATCATAAAGGTGAGGGAAGCAACAGACAGAAGGAGAACACCAATGTACAAGCCAAAGTATGTCCCTGGCAGATGTATATATCATGGAGAAGCATAATAAGAGGTAAGTGTAACTATCAATTTTCACTTGAATATATACTTACTATTTGATTTAGAAGCTTCTCAGAAGGCTTGATTTCTTGGAATTACAAACTCTAGCCATGAGAATACTCATAAAATGCTGCCCAATCCTCTTGCCTACCATATACATATTTAAAGATAGCCAGAGCATGCAACAATGGTTCAGCAAGCTCAAGTACTCAGAGCTGCACACCTTCCCTATTTTGCTGCCAGTCGAGTTCTGGACTATCAAGACCTCCATATTAAGAGCAATACATACTATTGACTCAACAGGGCGCCTGGAGAACCTTAGCATAATGAAGATCTTACTAGTCTTCTCACCTATCTAGACCAGGAGGGATCTTATGTCAGGTCTAGGTACAGTCAGGAAATCAATCCAACTACTGGACAACCTATTAGGAAACATCTTGAGTAACTCTTCTTTATATCTGATGCTCAAATAGACTGGACACAGCAGTTCTGCAGCTCTTTCATGATAGAAATCAATTCTACTTTCAACACCAATGTACTAAATCTACCACTTTCTGTGATGATTAGTATTACTAACACTGGCAAGACTTTTCCAGTTGCTTTCAGCTTTGTTCCCAGTGAAAACAGACAGTCTATGGACTTTATCTTCTTGTTTCTTATGGATTTAGTCTAGAATAAGTACCTTTCCTCTAGAATCATTATTGCAGATCAGAGGAAGGGCCTTATTACTTCACTTCCTGACAGTCTCCCTATCTGTACTCTTCAGTTTTGTGAATGGCATGCATTTAACAATGTTAAGGGTCGCCTCACAAAAAAAGAATACAGTAAAGATAAGAGAGTTAAAATCTTATCCCTAATTTGAAACTACTTGCAAGCTGGTACTCTGGAAATGCTGGAACTCAACAGAAGTACCTTACTGACCGCTTTGAGGACCCTGAAGTTAACTACATGATGTGGAATTAGATAGTTAAAGAGAGATTCATTTGCAGAGCTTACACCTCAAGCTATCTAAACTTAAGGATTTGCTTAACTCAACAAGCTAAAAGTATACATCCTGTACTCAAGCAGACTCTCACTCCCTAGATTTCTTTGCAACAGGATTTCCAGTGCCTTGCCAGGTACCTCAAGACCTTGCAAGCCAATTTGATATCAGAGAAAATGATCAGCAAAGTACTTACTCCAAGGATAATAGATAAAAATGCTTTTGCAACACTATCTGGAAGGGTTACTACCTATGCTATTGACCTTCTATCACCAGAATGGGCTGCCACAGCGCTCCCAAAGCCTAGTTTTATCTGAACTGGTAATTGCACTTAGAATTGCACCTTACCTAGTCAATATGGACTTCTCTGTAGGCACTAGATAATCAGAGCACTATTAAAGAGCTTTTCCTTGCCATTATCACTTCTTCATCCTCATTATTGGCTGTCTGGACAGCCTGTACTCACTGGAGAATAGTCTATAGGGTACTATGATGCTGCTATTAAGCCAGAAAGAGAGTAGAAGAGCACTTACAGAAATAGGGGTAAAGATATTATCATGGACTTTATCCATGATCTCCTTTCCAGACAATCAGGACTACTTTCTGAGAATATAGAACGAATGACTAGGAAGGTAGTTGACAATAATAATCAGGTAATGACTGAAGTAGAAGCCCTAATGCAAGCAAAGCGTCAGATGCCAGCAGAAATGCTAGCCTCTATCCTTACTAATAAAGAGTTTCATATGAAGAAGGAAAAGGGAAGCACTAGAAAGTGAGCCCTTACAGGCATTGAGGTTGCAGAGCGGCAGGAAAGGGTCACCCAGATAAGGTCTAAAGTATAGAGAAGAGCTAAAGTTGCTCAGGAAGCTACAAAGTCTCAGAGTTGCACAAGGAGGCAAGTAGTAGCTGAAATTGTTGAAGAACAAGAGCTTGCATAGCCTAAATATGTTATATAACAAATTCTCTCTCTAAATTGGCTTGTCTATGTTATTCTTTCTCTATTTTAACTATCTACTTTAAAATTATATGCTTTGATTACTATAGAGCTAAGTTCTACAAGTTTGAATTCGACTATATGTAGAGTCGAGAAAATCTCCTGGGCAGTCAAATTCAACACTCTTGACTTTTTGAATGTGACCCCAGAATTCAACTGCTCAAGAACAAGTTATGAAATTATCAACTTTTTTAAACATTATAGAATAATTACAACTCTATTTGAAATAATCAAAAATGTAAAATTATGGTTCATAGAGGCCCAAAATCAAGTATTCTGTTGTAATAAATAGTTCTGAGTATTGGAAATACCATATTTCATATTTATCATTTTAGATACTAAATCTGTATAAGGTAAATTGAAAAAAGATATTGGTGGTATTTTAATATACTAGTAAACTATCCCTCAAAAATGGAAAGTGAAATTTATTTATATACTATTATTTTATAGTTACTTATGTAGGTATTTCAAAGATTTTTAAGGATTTTTTGCTTACTTATACAATAAGGTCAAGAAAGTATTTATACAGTGGCACTTCCATAGATTTCTGCTATATAGCAATAAAAAATAGGGTTAAACCTGACTAAATTGCCAGAGACAATATAAATAAGTATTACAAAAATAACCATCAAAATTAAAGAATATTTTATTACTAAATGCTTTACTATTGTTACTTGGTGGAAAGCTGGCCATTTACTTTCAGAAATCTTCAAAATTAAGAAAGCTCTTCAAAGTACTGTACAGTCTATTTTCGCTTAATATAAAAAAAATCCAGAGTTCTTTACTAATAAGAAATGTTTAAGAAAACTTTTAAAACTTTTTAAGAGAGTAAAATGATCTATAATCAGTACAGCACTTTCTAATACTTAGCTTTTAATTATTGTACTTAATACCTCTATTAAAACAGCAAGTATGCATATTAGCAAATTAACAGTTCAGAAAACCTTGAAAGAGTATAAACTAAGCTGTTATAAAGCCATTACAAAGCCTTGATAAAAGAATACAAGAGAGCAATATTTATGTAATGTAAAAAGCATAAACCATAGCAAGAGGAAGATTAGGAATGAGTTATTTAGACAGATAAAGTTATTTTTGAATCCGGCAAGAACAGTTGAGTTATCAGGGTAACTTAAAAATTAGGCGAAAAGTTCTTAGAGAAGAATCTCAAACTTTTCTTTAAAAGTGGCCGTATATTAATCAATGCATGAGGAGCAATTTGTGGTAATAAAATAGGACCATTGATATTTTTATTGAAAGGCAAATAAATGAATGCAGAAACTTATATTAATGAAGTTTTAAAGTAATATTTAAACCTATTTTGGATGAAAATGAAAAAGAGTCATTAGAAGAAATGAATTTACACTATGAACAATGGCACTATATGTCATGCTGCAAGAGTTGCTATTAAGTGAAGGAAAAACAACAGAATTCCACACATGTCATGACTTGCACAATTACCTGACCTAAACTCCATTGAAAATATTTGGACCATTCTAAAGTGAAAGATCAATACTTGAAAGCATAGGATTCAAGGCATTGAGGAATTACAGCAGGCGATTCATGGGGAATGGGCTTGGCTTTTACCTAGGGAAGTAAGATGATGTACAGTCAGTCTGAAGAAGCACATTAACAAGTGTATTCTTAACAAGGGTGGCGCTATTAAGTACTAGATAATTCTCCTTCCTTTTCTCTTTCCAGCCGTCTAGTTTTTATGAGAATCCAATAAGAATTCATTGCGCTGGAGCATTTTCTGTACAGCGTGTCTTTTTCGCGGGTGTACGAATACTTTGTTGACCCCACTGTACAAATACTTAATGACTTCAACTATATAAATTCGGTGAATTAGCGAACTAGTGGACAATGTCATGGTCATCTCTACTTCTCACGAAGAACTTCACAAGGCTTGCCGACTTCGCAGTTATCTTACATAGAGCCAAGAGTAACTCCTGTCGCTGCACTGAACCACATTTATCAAGTACGTCAATAATAATTGTTGCTGGGTTAATCTCCAATAGAGCAAGAATAAGTTCCACAGTTTCGTTTATTGTCAGTTTCCCTTGGCTGCACCTTCTCGCTTCCTTCTTTTTCTCCTTATACGCTTTCACAACAAGGTCACTAATAATTAAATCCGGCTCTGAGGATGAGAGCTGCACTAGAATACTTCTTAGGATCTCATCTGGATTTGCTTATTCTGGTTTGGCATCATTGCGGGTGCAGTAAAAGTAGACAATGGGCGCAAGCTGTACGTGCGCGGAGTTTTTGTGGCTGAGATGTTCAATGAGTGATGATCTGAAGAGAGCTAATACAATATCTTGAAAGGCTCAGGCTGCACTTACACAAGCGCACTCTTGCCTAAACTAGCTGAAAGACTTTTAGTCAAGCTCAGTCATCTTAACTGAGGTGGGAAAAGGCGATGGACCCACACCGATGGTATTGAACTTCACGCAAAAGCGGCCAGATAATCAAGCGAGAGGCTTTACCCGAACAGACGAGCTATACCAGATAAGGCAGTTCGCTCGGACACAGAGTACGGAGTATATTGTACGCCATATGCTATACAGTACTTTATGCTCCATGCCACCCGAAGAGTTTGCATACCCCCCGCTTAGAACCTGGCGTGGGAACTTTCCAGATCCCGCTGCGTAGCGTGCCTGTTTAGGCGACGTTCCGCTCTTGCCTTTCTTTAACATCTTCTAAGGAAAACGTGGAGTGTTGTAATGTTGGAATGTTGGATGGTCCGAAGAGGGCATATTTTTGGTTAAGAGGTCCTGGCCCTACCTGAATGTTACTGGCTCGATTATTAGCCAGTAACCAATAAGACTTGATTCGACTGCGAGATACTCAACATGGCGTCCTACAGTCCGGATTAGGAAGGGTGAACTGTGACGCATGTCGATCGGGGTCTTTTCTAGGAATGTTGATTACGGGAGGTGTGGAAGCTTGCAGAAGAGCTGGGATATGAGATTCCCGCTGTGGCCTTTGGCAGATTCCGAAGAGAGCTGTATAATATCTGTCACGTGGACTAGATTGCTCGGGTTGCTTCCCACTTGCAGCTCCGCTAAAAATCTCATCCGCTAAGCGTTGGCAACTCCGTTGGCAGACCGAGTAATGCAGGCGCTGTTTCCGGACTTCGCATCATCTTCACAGCCAGCGAGCTTGTCATCTCAACTAGGTCATTTGCTCTAACAGTTCGGTCGAGTATGACGTCTACTAGCGTCTTGCCAACGCATACACCTGGAGGTGGCGCGGTTTTCGGCTACTCTTTGAATAGGTCCTCGGCCAAAGGGAGAAGTGTAGGCATTGGCGTCGGTGTGGTTGTTGCATCTGTGGCATGTGTTACTGCCATCCCGTATATGGCATGATGGTATATGTAACCTCAACAAAACCATAGGTTATAAAAGCTGAGATTTGAGGGTGGTTGGCGCATTTACTTTCTTTTAATCTGCAGGGTTTGACGTGGCGTGGTATATGGCATTGTGTTTTCGTGTTCTCCTGTGAAGAGAGATATACCCTTGTGGGATATGGGCATGGCCTATTGAAGTTCCGTTTGCAGCCAAAAAGGGCGAGATATCTCATTTTCTAGGCTTACTCCACGATATCCCGGAACATGCAGAATCGTCAGGATTGCTACTTTACTCTGGATCCATGGTTCAATACCGTCGAGAACATAATCCACATTTGAGGGCAGACCATAGAAATCAAGGGCCTAACGCCAACTTCCACACTGTCCACCAACCTCCTAAATTCAATAACATGAGGCTCTTGAGCGGGTAAGGTAACCCTCGTAATTTCGACGGTCGCCTCCAAGGCTGGTTCGCGTTCGCGTTCCATAGGGAGACAATTGATCTCGATCTCTTTCCAGCCGCAACAAAGGACGGTGAATTCCCGCATATAAGGGCCCCCACGCAAGTGTACTCGCCACGGAATCAACCTCGCAGACATACAGGCTTTCTACAAGACAAGCCTCTTAGACTTGAATTAGCACTTCTTGATTCTTCCTAAGACCAAAAGACAGCATCACATATCCTAATCAACAATGGCGAGCTCAGCTCAAGCGTAGTGAATGCCGCCGAAAGGTAACGAGCGTCTCGCTGTTATATACCAACCACGGCAATTGCGTCTTCCCCGATGCTGACGGTCCTGTTAATATCAAACATTACGGTGAAGGTCCTGTTATTAGTTCGGTCGGCAAGCCACCAAAGGAATGGTGTACTTTCCCCTCCCGATCGTACTAGACTCTAGGTAGGACCGTCAACAACAATACGGCCTCGGCGGCCCAATCTCTCGTCTAGAAAAGCTCGATGTGCTGGAGGCCGACTTCAAGACAGTACCTGCGGAACCTGGTGATTATGACACGCGTTTGGGGCTGTCAGAGGTTACCTTTGCGAGCATATTCTTTGGCTGAGAGGAAGTCTGGTCTGGGGTGTTGAAGGAGGATAAGACGTTTCAGGCTGAGACAAAAGGGTCACCGGCTAAGTCTTTCAGCTTACAGCCGCCGAAAGGGATCAATGTGTCGCTTACTCTTAAGTTTTGGACAGATGATTTTCGATTCTGCTCTCTAGCGGTGTTCGCGACTCTGTTAGAGGCAGGGGAAGTTTATGGGATTAAACTTGAAGGTGGTTGAGATTTCTGCTGGTCAGTTTGATCGGTCATGGTGCTGGTGATGGTGCTCGTCTTTTCTCTTTAGGAGTGAGTAGGTCCCTTTTCTATCATATCTGCTGCTACCTATGTCTGCTATGACATCTCTCCTTCAACACCCACGCCACTGCCGTTTACTAAGTCTTCAGTATGTTTATTTTTCCTAGCTGCTTTGCTTTGCTTTTGCCGGCCCCACTTGAGCTCAGTTTCACTCCTTACGTGAGTTCTCATGTCCCCGTCTGTGCTTAGGGACAGAGCCTCGACAAACTACCATGAATCCCAAAATTGCGCACATTGCCTCTTACAACCTTGAATTATCAATCTGCAAAGTTCTAGCTCTATCCAAAATATTGTTGTGACTCTGCCTTGCGAGTTAGGCGTGCGTCGCTCATCAAGTAGCTACCTCACTCGCACTTCGCAAAGTGGGACCTTCGGCAGCGAGCGGGGTACAACGCTTTGTATAAGAAAAGTAACAAACCCCACCGCTAGCCCCCCGTTGCCCTATGAATTGCAAGTCTCTCACCGTGTTACGCGCAGAGCAGCCGTCGAACCGCGAGTCATTGGAACGTGTTCCAACGTCAGAATAGTTAATAGTCATTCTCCAAATTCATGTCTTCCACATCAGAGATAAGCTCCAGCACCTGTGAGTGCGCAGCTGGGCCTGCCACGGCCAGTGCTTCCCAGGATCGTCAACAGACCAAGGTATCAGCTCCAGGAATAGTTCTTTTTGCATCCACCAATGCTACTGATAGTTCTATGGGAGCACACCCCATTCGAAACTGATGATACTACGACTCCTAAGAAGCAAGAGATACTGGCGTTCTTAGATTCATGATTATGCGAGCAACGTTGAGGAAGTCTTCGTATCTATTGGCCTTGTAGCAAATTGCCTTGGCCGCTGTCTCGATCAAACGAACAAATTTATAGCCTTTATCGCCACTACAACAGCCTTCACCGGGTTGGCAAAGTCATGCCATCCTATCACAACCTCCTGTACACCACCATAGACAACACTCCGCAAGAAACAAAGGGTAACTGATAGCCACGTTCGTTCGCAGAAGCTGATTATGGAACAAGACCTGCTCCGATTGTGTAACCCCAATGTACACAATAACTTAGCTGATTGCTCAGGGCTCGCTAAGTCTATGTCCTGGCCCATAACCTGGTATTAAGCACGTCATAGACCATACAAAATTTCCCCCTCGCATTTCACACTCTCACGATTCCTGCATATCATATAACCCCAGCACCTCCAGGATGGTCAAAGCATGCGCTGTCAGGCTCTTGTCACCGGCTAGTTGCTGTAAGCTCAGATGCTGCTGGTAGTTGGACCTGTAAACTACTTCACCATACCTCTAACTATGCACCCCGCTCTAACCAACAGCAGCCGGAATGCCATATTTTCCCCACCGCATCTTACGGAAGAAAATACCTGCCGAACTGACTTTATTTATGTCTGCGAAGGAGGCCCTACTGGCTAGCGTCCAAAAAAACTTCTGTCGCGGCTGCGGGGTAACTAGGTTCCTTTGACTCAACACAACCTCGCGACAAAATCACGCACCTGGGTTCGCCTATGGGATACAACGACGATATTCTACTCGCAGCCAGAACCACCTGCAGAAGCCAGTTGCACAGCCTCACCGCTCGGATTGCGTAACCCCAACCCGCATACTGAAGGGTTAACTACCCCACATAAATTGGTGTTTTGGCCCTATAACCCCTATTCAGAACACTTGGCATCAATAACTTCGGCCTCTAATCGACAATACCACAATGTCATTCAACTAGCACCTGCCTAGCTAGTGGAAGATCTTATCGCGGGACGGTCATTCGCAGCAATATGCTACCCCGCTTCGAGATATCACCACGCGGAGACTGTAATTAGTGGTTCAGTTCTGGGTCCATACCATAGGCCACCAACACCAGTTTCTGCTAACATAGAGGAATCGGTGGTGAGAGCATATCTGTCAGTTCCATTGCATATAAGAGGTCGACTAGACTCCAGTGACAACCGACTATTCTCTGTAACTAGCAAGTATCTCTACTCCCGAAAGCACCGCTTGCAATCTAACAGCTCGGCTTCCGCCCCCGAACATACTCGTTTCTCAAACCAAATACTCACCATGGCCGATATCGTGGTCCCCATTATATCTGACAGTGTGAAAAACAGCCTGTCCGACACCGCGGCCAATGAAATTACAGTAAGTCCATCACTCTCCTCATAACAACCCGAGGATCCCTTCTAAATCTATTTAGATAGCTAAGAAAAGTCGGTATGCTGTCGCGGACGCCAATGTGCCTGCTCTTACTGCTACCATGGACAAGGACTCCAACACCTACGTCTTCTTTTATTCATCTGATGGGGATCGAGAAATTCAGTACCTGAAGGGCAGTTCGGGCAGCTACGGAACATACACTGTCAGCTACAAGGATGGCGATGTCAGCACTGCCGCCGTGGGTAGCAATTCCCCACTCGCTTCGACTACCTGGAACGGCGAGGTATTTATTTCCAAGTATCCTCTCTGCGCTACAGCTATCATTTCCTAACCCATCTTCCTCAAAGATTCGCCTCTACTACACCACATCTGACCGCCTCATCAACGAACTCTGCCTTGGAAGCGACGGCACTTGGTATCAGGGTGCTCTGACCGGCAAGAAGTACAAGGCTTCTACAAAGAGTGGCCTCTATGCTATTGGAAACGCAGATTCTGCCACGGACGGGGGAGATATCGAGGTTTTCTTCTCGGATGCGGATAATGATAATAAAATTACCAAAGCACGCATTGATACCAAGGATAGAGCGTGGTCAAAGGCTGCCATTAATTAGTTAGCGGCTAGGCTATAACATGGCCGGATACTCGCTACTGCTCAGAGCTAGCCGCCCGGGGGTGTCTGAAGGCAAGGAATCATGGGAGTCAGTCGGAACCACTACAATTTGTCTTGTCATCATTATACTGAATTTTAATAACTACCTTCGTTTTTACCCCCTCGTTAGTTAGTATTCTTACCGTAGGCGAATTACGTGATACGGTTTAGCGATCGCCCGTTCGGGTAAGGCGTCCTCATAGACTGCTCGCCGCTTTGTCGGCCCTCACTGACTACGACACAAATTCATCGCCATTCGCCTCCTCTTCTTGATCATCTTCCTCGCCCATTTTCCGCCTCTGAACCTGCCTCTAATATCACTCTCTGATGAGTTATTCCCTAAATTGACAGCAATTATGCATGCACTGCGCCGCCCAACCCCTACTTCCATCCTCGAAAATTTCCTCCCATAGCCTCCTCGCAAAGCCAAACCCCTTTTCCCACACGCCCTAAGGAGAAGAATCCAATACCCAAACCCCACTCTCTCCACCCTGAGACTCCATGAGGCACAAACACCAAAAATTAATCTGCACCCCAAAAGCCCTCCAAAACCACGCACATACACACACACCCTACACACTTATCAATCCACGAACACTCCATGCGTGCGTGCGCATGATGGGGTTTGTTGAAGCGTATGTGTATGCGCGTAAGTGAGTCCTGCTCGCGTAAAACGGGTTTAAATCCTCGTAATATCTTGAAGTTCACGAGGGAAGGTGCAGAATATGCAAGTGAATATCCCTTAGATCCGGAACTCTGAAACTAAGGGGGAAGGAAATTTTCTTCAGGAAAGGGGGGAGGGTACCATACACACACACGCAACCGGGATCGTTCAATTTTCGTGGATGGGGATGGCAAGATGAGAGTATGGAAGAAGGGAACATACGGCCCAGATGGGATGTAGATAAGCTGCTATAGACTACACACCCGTCCATCCCAACAATCACCACAACCCCCTGCTCTCAATCCACCTTCTCCGGCTTCCTGTGCGCAATCCGATGGTTCAGTTTCGTGAGGTGGAAGATAGTTAGGAGGACAGCGTAGGCGGTTGTGAGGAAGACGAAGTGGCGGGTGTAGCGAGGGCGAGGAGGGAGAGCGGAAGGAGACAGGCGAGGGTGGGGTGGAGGAGGGTGTGCGTGAGGGAGTTTGGGGGGCTAGGGTTAGGTGGTGGTACTTTCCGTGTCCGAACTTTCTTTGCTGTTAGTCTACAGCGGGTGGGGAAGACCCATGTGCATTTTCTCTACGGTGGCCCATCAGATAAGTTTAGGATGAACCCCCGAAACTGCGCCATGCGGAACGCGCTTTGTAGGTGTATATATAGCTGATACGTGTAAACCTGGAAGAATGATGGTGGATGAACTGGGAAGCCAGTTAAGAGGAAGAAAATGGGTGTCGTAGAGTAAGGGTCCCGCGGTTCTAATTACGAAACTGAGATGTTCTAACGTCGAGCCGTTTCA
This sequence comes from Nothomitra cinnamomea, assembly GCA_022345685.2. Lineage (NCBI taxonomy): Eukaryota > Fungi > Ascomycota > Geoglossomycetes > Nothomitra > Nothomitra cinnamomea. The sequence goes on along the minus strand of JAJDMX020000076.1, from coordinate 26,014 downwards.
ATGTTATTGTATTGATATAGTATTTCAAAAGTCTATGCAGGAGGTTATCTACATACTCCCTAAACGCCCAGCGAGTCTTCCCATCTCTCCTGCGCGCTCTTGCATAGATAGTGGGATGGGCTTGCAAATTTAAAGCAGATAATAAACACAAGCAGGGAGCCCACAAAAGGCCACGGAATTATCTTATCAGTAGAACATCTATCTAGCGATCCAGCGCGATGGGAGCACTCGGTTCGGATGGTAGGTCTTGATCTACTGAGATGGGAGCACCTGGTTCGGGTGGAATGCATTGATCTATCCGGATAGGAGTACTCGGTTCGGATAGGATGCCTCGATCTATCCGGATAGGAACAATCGGTTCGGACAGGGCGCCTCGATCTATCTGGATGGAGCATTCGACTCGGCTGGGATGTCTCGATCTATCAGGACGGGGGCATTCGATTGCCCGTGGTTTATTATGCTAGACTCAAGCTGTTCCGGTGGGGTGACCAAACAGGAACGCCACATGTCCCACTTCGCGTATAGGATAACGAGACACGACCAGAACCCCACGACGTGACCAAAAGCCAGACTGTTGTAGGTTATGTTTGTCGCAGAGTTGAAATTGCGATCACGATAGAGTAGGCGGGCTACAGCATAGAATAAAATAAAATTAACTTGACTGTAGATCAACTACGTAGAACAAGAGAACTACTTATATATGACTGTCTACAGCCATATCGGCGACCTCCGAAGTTCTTCGGTCTCACCGAGAACCCTTTTACCGTGACAGCTGAGGTGGCGTTCCGCCACTCAGCTATCCAAGAGTATCGCAATACCCATTCCAGCTGGCCAGGGATCTTCCGATGCTGGTGAACAGGCATATCACAACACAGATAGACATTAACGATCTGGTAGAAGAAATGGTGGGTCCGCGCGACAAGGAAGTAGAGGCCATCTGCGAGGGCGAGGACGACCATTATGATATGCAGGATGGGGAGGCGGTTCGGTCGTGTCTGGAGTAGCGTGCGCTGGACGGGGCCATCCGTTGCGTCTCGGATGGCCTGCGCAGGACGTAGCTTATCTGTTGCTCAGATGGGCAATACCACATCCTCTGCTCTGGCTGCTCGGATTGCACGTATCCTATCTGTCAGTATGTACAGCGGCTTTTTTCATTTTTTTTATGGGGTGGGACAAACGGAAGGGTGGCAGGTAGTATACAGATAACTGGAACTCCGTTTTCCACCCCCAATAAGCGGCGGTCACAGCTGTAAAAAGCCAGCAGAGCGCGATAAGAACATAGCACACGTCTATTGCGACAACCAGCTTCGCCAGCGACAGCGCCAACCCCGTTCCGCAGGTAAACCCATAGCATGGCTTAACCTTCTTCACCGCCACCGCGAACCCGATGCTGCAGTATGCCGTGATGAGCGCCGCAAAGGCTAGGAAAGGGTAAATTGCCAGCATGATTCCGTCAGTACTATCCCCACTCACAAAATCGACGCGGCGCTCCAAGAAATAAAACATCATCACAACAGCTATAAAGCGAGTTCCCTGGGTAAAGCTCGCGATGAAGGCGTTGTTGAGGTGGAAGAGCGGATATGGGAAAGGCTGTAGAACAGCGAACAAATAAATATCAGCTAACTTCTTAACTCCAGTCCACCCAATATTTCTTGGGTTTGTCCACTTAACCACGTGGGAATGAAATGTGTCATACGCGATCACCCGTGACCTCCCATCCAAACCGCAAGGTATAAAGCGTAAGTTCCAATATCGCTGCCGCCTCGCCGAGCAGTATGAACGTCCCGGGTATCACATCGATGGTGTAGAATCCAACACGCTCGCCAGGTCGAAAGCGTTTCTCTCGACGGCGCCGGAGGAGGTTCTTATGCTGGACGAAAAGGGTCTAAATGAACAGCGCGACAAGCGCGGCGAGGGAGAAGGCAGATGTGCCGAGTCGAACGACTCGGATACGGCTGTTGCTAGCAATTTGGAGGTTGTTGGGGGGGAAGTCGGCCGTGTAGTTGGTGCATTTGAATACTTCGGTCGAGGCGAGGAGGAAGATTTCAGTCATGGTGAGGTACTGGGACAGCCGCTCATGTAGGCCCTTGAATTGGACGTGAACTTTCCCTTATGGACGCGCGCAAGGTGGTGAGGGATGGCGGGAGACGGAGAACACTTGATATGCATCTGCAAGGCGGAAAACCGGCGAGGCTTTATTGTAACTGCAAGGCTGAGGTGTCTTAATTTGCAACGGAAAGGATGTTGAGGCACCTCATATCTAGAAGCCTACATGTTGTAGTGCATATGTGCGGGGGACATGCTGCAGCTGCTGTCTATCGAACTTGTCTCTCGTCCGGAAAGCGTGAGACGTGCATTACCTTATCTGGGGAGGATCGATATCCGGCACAAAAATGCAATGCTTCTTCATGGTATCTTTTCGTTTCTTGTGTCGTTCCGACGGTGTAAAGTGCTCTAGGTACTTGCCACGCTCGAGGCTGCCTAGATACAGAGAGGGGTCAAGCGTTTGCATCCGTTTTCGCTGGCGACCCCACCAAATTTAGCGAAGGTGGATGGATGTAAACTTTTTACGGAGCATGGAGTGCGGAGCACCGAGTACAGTGCTAGTCAACAAGTCTGAGCCGAGCGCAATTATTGAGTCGCCCCACCACCCTGCGACAATTGTGCGACACATTACAACGCCACCAATTTATATTAGAATACTAAAAAATTGAAACTATTACAAGATGAGCCTTAGTACTTGGTGTGCCATCCTTTTGCAAGCTTCAATCCAATGACCCATTGTTGCTCTTAAGTTGTCAAAGACCTCCTTATCAATTGTATTCTATGCTGCCTGCAAAGTACTTTCTAATCGCTACCTTGCATCCTTCAATTTACTTGTATCCCTTGTTATCTCTAGAAATATTTTAAAAAGTCTAGTTTTGAGTTCTTATCAAATGTGCTCATTCAAGTTTAAGTCTAAAGAGTAAAGGGGCCAGTCAATAATTCTGGTAATTCCATATTTAGAAAATTGTAACAGTAAAGGCTTTAAGTATTGTGAAATAGATAATACTAGTATATGCTACTTAAACTTAAGTGTTCTAGGTAACTCAATTTGTAGACAGGGTCTTCTTATTACTGGAGGCTAGAATTACTTCCCAGCTGGAATTCAACAAGGCAGTGTGTAATAGCAAAGGCTTTAAGTACTATAAAATAAGTGATACTAGTACATGTTACTTAAACTTAGGTATATTAAGTAACTCAATTTGTAAATAGGGTTATCTCATTACCAGGGACTAGAATTACTTCCTAGCTGAGATTTAACGAGGCAGTGTACAATTATATCTTTTAATATATTTAAATAATAAAATTTAGTTACTAAGTAACAAACTTCCAAATAATACATTCAATGAAGAGAAGAGAGAAGTACTTTTTATTGCACTTTAAGTGCTCTTTATAGTAGCTTTTCATTAAGTTACAGATCATCTACTATCAGGTAATTGCATACTATATTATAGTCATGCTAAGATGTGACTCATAAACTAAATTCCAAATAAGAAAGCTGTGACAATCTGACATCGATGAGGTTTCATCTCTTAGTTGTCTTAAGTGTTCAGATATATGATGGGGTATCCTAAAGGTAATTGTGGGACAGTTATGTTGGTCCTGTATACTATGATAGTAAAACGGTTCTGCTGCAACTATATCAAATGATATCTTAGGCGATGATTCTTGATATAAAGCTTATATTGTTAAACTAATAAGATACTCAATAAAGAGGGAAGGAAAGATGCTTTCCCTGAAATCCCAATACTGTATTTATATCCACCTCTTTACTGATCTCTTAGCTACCTGCTAACAGGCAGCTTATACCAATCAATGTGTTCTTTTCTCAATGTGACTCACCCCTGACTTGTGCCAAGTCCAATAGTGAAACCTGAGTCATCACGACTCGTAACCCTCTATCCATACTCAAGCTGCTCACTATTCCTAGCTAAGATGTTCTTTAGCTACTAAGTGTCTTTTAGTTCTTCTAGTCCTTTTCCCACGACCAACAGTTTTTTGCCTATAGGTCATGGTGGTTCCTATTGACTAATTGCTTTCTAGCTAGACTGGTTGGCAGTCAGGTGGCTGGCTAAGGTCGTTGCCTTGACTAGGGTAGGGGTGATTTATTGAGTTGCTACAAGTTGCGCTCTCAACGCCAAGGATGCTGATTACGCAGACCCCTGTCTTGGCCCCTACCTTTCTGTAGCAAGTGCCATTTGTTCTCATATTCAGTTTATCCTTGCCGAGCTGTGTGTGCCATTCTTAACCCTACAGGTCTGCAATCTGATCTAATGGTACCAATGTCACTTCTGTGTCTATAGCATTCCCAATGAGGCTCAAGATGTTTGTGACAGAAATCTAAGTTACTGCATGACTCATACCTTTCTTACCTCTGTATACTCATTGCACAACTCACTACTCCTAACTAATATATTCTTAGCTATCTCAGTTGGTCAGAAATCTATTAGCTCACTTTTCTGAATTGCTATTAGCTAGTTCCTGGCTAGAAGCCTTTATGGTTTGTCTATTATTTCTTGTATAACCCTCTTAGCACTATAGTAGCTAACTGAGTCCATTAAGCAAAGGCTGTTTAACTGAGTTGTCATCTCATGTTTTTTAGTTACTATATACAGTATGCAGTGTGCAGGCCTAGTAGCCTGTATGCTACTACTTTGGATATAGCGGCAAAGGCTTCAGGTATCATGAGATAGATAATACTAGCAGGCACTACTTGAACCTAGGTGCTCTAGATAACTTGATTTGTAAACAGAGTCTTCTTATTGTTAGAAACCAAAATCACTTTCTAGCTAGGATTTAACAAGATAGCATGCATTTATATCTTTTAATATCTTAGACAATAAAACTTGATTACTAAATAATAAACTTCGAAATAATATATTTCATGAAAAGAAGAGAACTTGAATTTCAAATAAGAAAATCTGAGTCACTCTATAACTCATACTTGTTGTACACCGTTAGTAGATATATGCTGTTCCTGAAAGGTGTACGCCTTTTGGGAATAGTGTATGTCTTCCTCAATAGCGTACGCCAATAAACTGTGTATGCTACTTATGGATGTGCTACGTCAGCGAGCTGTAGATGTAGATAATTGCCAACGAAAATTTAAGCAATTCTTCTTCCTTTGCGCCTCTGTGATCCCTTGAACAGTGACTACTCTTTTGCCCCTGAAATCGCGAAATCCATTCATACCCAAGCAAGCCATGGCCTCCTCAACCAACCAACCATTGGAGCCTTTCTCCAGCGATGCTAGAGATGCTTTTGCAGTCTATCTTGTCAAGAATTCCTCCAAGTATCGCATTACAGCTACAGAGAAGGAAGATATCATCTCCTGGCTTACAGATGTTTTTCAACACCCCAACAACTCAAAGAAGTCCAAAGCTTAATTCCATATCAAGCAGACCTTTCGTTGGGATGCAGAAAAACATGTTCTATATGTCTTAGCCACTGAAAAGTACCCCCAGGAACGTGAAGTAGTAGTGGAGTCAAGAATTCTTGAGGTTATTGTATATAAGTATGATATAACAGGTCATGCTGGAATGGATACTGCTTGGAAAGCTATTAATAGTCACTACTATGAAATAGTAAGGGAGGAGGTTCGCTAGGCTATCAAGAAGTGTCAGATATGTGCCAGGAAAGCTTTCAATAGGCCTAGGGTTCCACTTACCCCTATTCTAGTCAAGCATCTGTTTAAGCGAGTACAGGTAGATCTTATAGACTTCAGGGACACCCCAGATGGCTAGTATAAGTGGGTTCTACATGCTAAGGACCATTTCAGCAAGTACTGTCAGCTATATTCTCTACCAGATAAGTAGGCAGTTACAGTAGCAAGAGCGATGGCAGGATAGATAGAGGCATTTGAAGTGCCAAAGATTGTGCAGTCTGACAATGGAAGGGAGTTTAAGGGGGTTATGAGGGAGCTTCTGCTTCACCATGAAATTAAGATAATCAATGGCAGACTTAGGACTCCAAGGACTTAGGGGCTAGTGGAGCAAGTTAATGGAACTGTCAAATGAAAAATTTTAGTTTAGAAGCGACTCAATGGAATAACAGGCTGGGCAGAAAGACTTCCCTCCATGACTCTACAGATCAACCGAACTGTCCAGAAGGCTATAAAGAAGACTCCATATAAGGTGGTCTTTGGGAGAGAAGCAAGGCAAGAGGAAAAAGTACCTCTGAATAAGCACTCTTCAGTAGAGATTGAGGAAGAGGAGGTAAAGGAGGAGAACTGGGAAGACCTTGAAATGATAACTTACCATGCCGGACCTATAGAGACTGATAAGGATATCCAAAGACTTCCTCAGCAGGAAGTAAAGCTGGAAGAAGTAGTCACAAATGCACCTTCTCTCCCTAGTAACAATAACCTCCCTACAGAACTACTTCCAATTAATCCAGAGCTTCTACGACTGGATCAGGAGCAGAGAGAGCGCTAGCATGCAGCTGTTAGGATTAACCAGGCTCAAGCAAATGCTAGAGCAATTTAACAATATAGCAAACAGCATACTATTATGGCCTTCTCCAAAGGTGATAAAGTGAGCATTGCAGTTCCAAGACTAGACAGAACATCTACAGATGACAAGAGAGTGTTTGGCAAGGTTCTGGACTGCCCTAGCCTAATTGATATGAGATTGGAACTTCATATGGTGTGCTGGATCACCTGTACCCTACCAATCAACTTCTACCCCTGGACAAGTCAATTGAGGTTAACATCCCCTCAGGCCATCTTCTCAGTGTCACTTTGCACTTTGTAGCGCTTCAGGAAAGCTCCTCTACATCTATAATGGTTCATTGTGGTTGCAAGAAGGACTGCTCCACAAAGCAATACAGATACAGGAGAGAGGGGGTTGATTATTCTATTGCCTGTCATGAGGAAGGTTACGACTGTGGAAACCTTTCTACAATGGCTGCAAGGACTCAGAAGGAGCTGGCAAAGCGAGGGGCCAGGCACAGAGAAGTTAGTTCTGCAGAGGGGGAAGCTTCTAGTAGTACCAGAGTACTTAGGAGTTGAAGGGTAAATGCTTAGGACACTGAAGATGATTAAGATTTTTGTATTTAGTCTTTATTCTACATTATTACTCCTATTAAACAGTCTATATTCTTTACCATCAATGTGTGGTGTACGCTGTCCCCCTTTCTTCATTGGCGTACGCCATTCAGGAATGGCGTAATTCACGAACGGCATACAACATACTCCTTCTACCTTTATGCAATTGCTGCACAACTTACTACTCCTATCTAATGTGTCCAGTAATTATTCTAGTTAGTTAAGAATTTGTCAGCTTCTCTCCTTAAATTACTTCTAACTAGTTCTTAACTAAGAACCTTCATAGTTTATCGGCTATCTCTTGTATAGCTTTCTTGGTATTATAGTGACTAGCTAAGTCAGTTAAGTGAAGACTGCCAAATCAAGGTATTGTCTTATATTTTTCAGTTGCCATACATAGTATGCAGTGTATAGGCTTGACAGCCTATATACTGCTACTATTGGCCCTCATACCTTAATAAGTTCTGTTATTGTTTATATTTGGTAGCTGGCTTTCTTAACCATATGCTATACTCAATAGAGCTTTGTTGGCAATCTGATCCAATATTTCCTACACCACTCCTATATCTATGATATCCTGTGACTCAGGGCTCAAGATATTTATAACATTGGGCCCCATATTTCAGCAATTCTCACTGCTATTTGTATTCGATAGCTGGCTTTCTTAGCCATATACTATACTCAATAGAGCTTCATTTACAATTTGATCTAATAGTTCCTGTATTACTTCCATGTCCATGACATCTTGCAATTAGGGCTTAAGATGTTTATAACATAGTATACAATTATATCTTTCGATATCTTGAATAATAGAACTTAGATTGCTAGGTAACAAAACTCAAAATAATACATTCAATAAAAAGATATAATAATCTAACTCTGACAAAGTCTTATCTCTTAGTTGTTTTAAATATTCAGATACATAGTTGTTACAAATATCATAAATCTTATCAGAATAATACTACAGACATAAGAGTGGTGTTAACTATAATTGGATTAAATTACAGTTCCACAGGGTTAAGGATGACATATATGGCTTAGCAAGGATGAATGAAATATGAAGATGAGTAGTACTTGCTAGATGTAAATGGAGGTTAAAGTGGAGCTTACACAATTAGCACTCTTAGCACTGAGAGCACAATTCATAGCAACTCAATAAATTACTCATACCTTAGTCAAGGCAGTAATCTTAATCAGCCATATAAATACCAAATGATCTAATCAGAAAGCAATCAACTATATGAAAGTTCTATAAACTATAGAACCCAGAACTATTGGACGTAGATGAAGTACTTAGTGAGCTGAGAAATACTTGACAGCTGAACAGCACATCAGCTAGGTATAGTGGACAGTTTAAGTATAGGCAAAGAGTTATAAGTTATGATAACTTAGGATTTATTATTAGACTCAATATGAGTCCTGTTGTGAGTCATGTTAAGAGGTATGTACATCAAGTAGTATGAGTTGCTTGTTAGTAAGTAGCTAAGAGATCAATGAAGAGGTAGCTATAAATACTGTGTTGGAATCTCAGGGAAAGTGTTTTTCCTTCCCTCTTCACTAATTTCTTGGCCGACTGCTAATGGGCAACTTATACTACTTAATATATATATCTCTTAACGTAACTTATAACACAACTTATACCAACTCTAATAATAAAACCTGAGTTATCATAACTCATAACTCTCTGCCTAGCTCAAGTTGTCCACTATATCTAGTTAACATATCTTTTAACTATTAAGTGTTTTTTAACTTTCTTGATTCCTTATTTACATTTAATGGTTCTAGGTTCCACAGTCTGTAAAACTTTACATGACTAATTATTTCCTGATTAAGTCACTTGGCATTCATATAACTGATTGAGATTATTACCCTAAATAAGGTATAGATAATTTACTGAGTTGCTATAGATTACACTCTTAGTACTAGGAATACTAATTACACAAGTCCTGCTTTAGCCCTTACTAGTTTCTGGCAAGTACCACCTATTCACATATTTGGTTTATTTGTGCTAAGGCATATATACTGTCTTTAACTTAATGAAACCTGTAATGATCTGACTCTGATAAGGTCTCGTCTCCTAATTTGTCTAAATGTTCAAGTATGTAACAAAGTGTTCTTGGAGTGACTATGGGACAGTTATGTTGATCCCATATACCAAGGTAGCAAAATAGTTCTACTGCAACTATATCAAAAGATATTTTTAAGCAATGATTTTTGGCACGAAGCTTTATTATTAAACTAACAGAACATTCAGTAAAGAGAGAAGAAAAGATACTTTCTCCAAGATCTTAATGTAGTATTTATAACTACCTCTTCACTAATCTCTTGGCTATCTACCAATAGGTGATTTATACTATTTAGTGTGTACTCTTCTTAGCATAACTTAAACATAATTCTTATTAAGTTTAATAATGAAACCTAAGTCACTATAACTCATAACTCTCTATCCATACTTAAACTACCCACTATATCTAACTAATATATCTTTCAGCTACCAAGTGTCTCTTAGTTCTTCTAGTCCTATTTTCACGACTAACGGTTCTAAGTCTGTAGATCATAGAGGCTTTTGTTAGTCGATTTCTTTCCGGCTAAACCACTTAGTAATTGTGTGACTAGTTAAGTTTGTTGCCTTGATCGAGGTATGAGTGATTTATTGAGTTTACTGTAAGTCACATTCTTAGTACTGAGAGTACTGATTGTGCAAACCCTGCTTTCGCCCCCACTCACCTCCAGCAAGTGCCGCCCATTCTTGTATTCAGTTTATTTTTGCCAAGCTATATGTGCTACCCTTAGCTTTATGGAATCGCAATTCAGTCCAATGATAGCAGCGCCACTCCTATATCTATAGCATTTCTAGTAAGGCTCGAGATATTTGTCACAGAATTGCTATCTGATTCAATAGTAATCAATGCTACTCTTATATCTGAGGCATTATCCTAGTAAGGCTCAGAATGTTTATAACACTAAATACTCTTTATAGCAGCTCTTTATCAAGTTATTAACTATTTATCATTGGGTTATTACACATTACATTACAATCATACTATAGTATAACTCATAACCTAAATTCCAAATAAGAAAACCTGAGCCACTTTGTAATTTATACCTCTCTTACTTGTATAGAATTACTTCATAACTCATTACTTCTAACTAACATGTCCCTCAACTATCTTAGCTAAGTAAGGACCTATCAAACCCTCTCTTGAGTTGCCCTTGACTAGTCTTTAGCTAGAGACTTTTGTAGTTTATTATTTGCTTCTCATATTACTCCCTTGATATTATAGTGGCTGACTAAATTTTCTTAGTAAAAGTTACTCAGCTATGGTATTGTCTCATGTTTTTCAGTTGCTGTATACAGCATACAGTATGCAGACTTAGTAGCCTATATGTTACAGCTTTGAGGCACTATACCTTAACAAGTCCTACTGCTATTCATATTTGGTAACTATCTCTCTTAGTTATAAGCTATACTCAATAAAGCTTTATTTACAATCTAATCTAATAGTTTCTGCACTACTCCTGTATCTGTGACATTTTACAGCTTAGGAACTAAGATCTCTGTAACATATGAAGTATATTTAAGTTACTCCTAAAAACTTTCTAGTAAGTTTCTTATTTACTATTAAAAGATCTTATGACTAAAAATCTTAGAGTCTTTAGTAATTAAATCTTAATCTAATTTCCAGTATATTTATAACTTTATAGGAGATTGTTAAAGAGTATACCTTTTAGCAGAAATAGTTTATGCCTATAACTTCTACTGGATAAATGTAATAGAATAGTGAGTTTAGAAGTTTTAAGAGTTTGGAAAGCAGTAAATATCTTGAATTATATATTTCTTATCTCTACATATTCACTTATTTACTAACTATCTCTCAAAGTCATCGACTTAGACTATTTTATCTAAATATATAGTCTATTGTTCCTATAACTTTGATATTTAACTTAATTTCTTATTTATAATAATTGGAAGAAAAGTTCTCAGAGTTGGTTTCAGGAGGTCTTACACTTATAGAGATTAAGTTTTGGTTTTAAAATATTTATAGATTTTTTAACTTCAATAGTTATTACAATCTTACTGCATGAATACTGCTTATAAACACTATTTACTAGCCTTAAGATATGGTCAGTCTATTTAAGACTAAAATTCTCAAGATTATGTATTTTATTAATTACTCTAAATATATTAACCTATATAATTACTGTTCAGCAAAGAATTAAAATAACTTCTCCTTCTACAAAAGACTTGAGCTTTTCCATAAATGTCTCTTTAATCATTAAAAGATCTAATGTATTACTTAAAAAGTCAGGTAAGTTCTTTCTCTTTACTGTTGTTTGATTAATATAAATATAGATATTGACTTCAACAGAGAAGTCCACAAAAGTTTAATTATTTTTAATAATATCTTTAAGCTCTTTTTGAATATCAAAGGTTATTAAGTCCTCAGAAACTTTGGTGTATATACTAATAGCTTTTTCTTGAAGATATACCTAAAGTCTTTACTGTTTAAAGTACTTCTTAAACTTAAGTAGAGTTTAAGTCATACTAAATCTAGATCTTCTTCTTCCTCTTTCTCTTCTTTTAACTCTCTTATTAACCCATTGATAAGTTTAGACAAGAGATAAGACTCTGTCATTGTTTTCTTTTCTTTCCTTTTAGTAATTTGAGCTGTAGAACTAGAGATCTATTATGGTAATTTATATCTATTGGTTTATTTCAGAGATAGTAGCAATAAGGTTTTGTAACTATTTCTAATTGAATTAACAGAACCTATTATTTGCTTTTTCTGAGTGGCACAAGTCAATAGATGTTCTCAGAAAAGAGTTGTCTTCTTAAGGGCAGAGTGAGGCATATACAAGCTTGTACTATTTTTGTAGATAAGAAATATATACTTTACAAAGGTTATGCTGAGAGAAAACATTGAAAGAAGTTTTCTAAGTTTGCCTAAAAGACATTATAGGTTACAAGGTATTTGTATTTATAGGTTTAATGCTAAATTAATAGAATTTAGGTAAGTTAGTCTTATAAGTCTTCAAACTCTTTAATTAGGCTTTGCCTAGACTATACTCTACTAAATTCCAATTAAACCTACCCTTTACAATAATGGTTTTTACCTTCTAGTTCAATAACTTTATTAATGTGGAATTTAATGTGCTCAATTTGGGCCTGAATTCTACTTTGTTTAAGGTTCTTCCATGCTGTTGTCCAAGTCTTTATAATATTATTACATGTTTTAACAGATTTAGTTTTAGTGGTAACTCTTTTGAAGTATCTCTAAGCTAGCTCAATGTCACGAATATCCTGAGCCTCATTAGGAATGCCACAGATATGGGAATGGTATTAGTACCATTAGACCAGATCACAGACCTGTACAGTTAAGGACAGTACATACAGCTTGGTAAGAATAAACTGAATATGAGAATAAATAGCACTTGCTGTAGGGGGGTGAGGGCTAAGACAGGGGTCTGCGCAATCAGTGTTCTCAGCACTGAGAGCGTAACCCGTAGTAACTCAATAAATCACCTACACCCTGATTAAGGCAATGACCTCAGCCAGCTATATGACTGCCAAATGGTTCAGCCAGGAAGTAACTGGCCAATAGGAACTATCACGATTTACAGACAAAGAACCATTAGTCATAGGAAATGAACCAGAAGAGCTGAAGAATACTTGGTACCTGAAGAACAAGTTAGCTAGATGTAGTGAGTAGCTTGAGTATGGATAGAGGATTATAAGTCATAGTAACTCAGGTTTCATTATTGGACTTGGCATGAGTCAAATATAAGTCACGCCAAGGAAAGAACACATCAATTGGTATGAGTTGCCTGTTGGTAAGTGGCCAAGAGATCAGTAAAGAGGTAACTATAAATACAGTGTTAGGATCTCAGAGAAAGCATCTTTCCTTCCCTCTTCACTGAGTATCTTGTTAGTTTAGCAATATAAGCTTCATACCAAGAATCATCGCCCAAGATATCATTTGATATAGTTGCAGCAGAACTGTTTCAGTATTATAGTATATAAGATCAACATAACTATCTCACGGTTACCTTTAGAATGTCTCGTCGTATATCTAAGTACCTAAGACAACTAAGAAACAAAACTTTATCAGAGTTAGATCATCACACTCAATCATATTAAGATCTGGAGAATTTCTAGGTCATAATAGATATTACATATAGAAAATATTGTAAAGCACTACTTGTATAAAGTGCATATATGCAAGTGTATTATTTTGAACAAAAGTTTTCAGTCTATCTCTTATATACTCTTTTGCAAATAGAATAAGTATTTTCATAAGAATAACTTATCCATATTAATATTAATTAATTTCTTCAGCTTTAACATTTCAAACTAATTTGCCATTTACTTAAGTAAACTTCTAAATAGGCTTTCATCCTGGTTTTTGACCTTGTAAATTTATACATTGCATAACTGTATTAAGTTCTTATATAGCTTTTAATTCAGACTTTTGTATAGTATTAAGTACTTTTAACTCTTATTTAGCAACTTGTTATTCTTGTACTGTTTCTAGAACTCAAATATGCAGGAGACCTTTTTTATCATAAGAAAAGCAATTCTAAAATATAAACTCTGATACTTTTTTCCAGCAAGTACAAATAACAGTACTGTTGAGCCTGATTCAGGAATTTCAAGATTCGCGAACGAGTCAAAATTTTGGGAATGACTCTTAGGTTCGTGAAGTATATACGACCGAGGAATACAGTATATTTTGCGGGAGGCTAAAGGTAAACCCTAACATAAAAGAGCCTAAGAAAATAGTTCAAGGACAAGTTTCTAAGGATAAAAGCGATTTGAATTGTCTAAGGAATAAGTGGTTCTGCTATTTGCCTAAGGCTGTGACTGTTTTGTTATATTCTTCGACCTTGTCCCTAAGACTTTACTCTTAGCTAGACAGTATTAAGACGAAACCCTTAGCACTGTATATGAACCCCAATCAATGGCAAGCTCTACGAGTAGACCGTTCTCCTTGTCCTGGTATTCCACTATTTGTCCTAGCACGCTTTCGCCCTCTGCTTGTCATAGCTCTTGACTCTAGGCCATTCTCACATATTGCACTGCTTTTACCCTTCCCATGGCATCTATCTGTACAAGAACTTCCTGCCTTTTGGCAAATACAATGCTTTGATATATAATTTCCTTGACACTTGTATCTTGGTCCCAGTTCTTCCAGCATTGACGTATGGTTAGCTACAGCTGCGATGCTTATCTTCGTTATAATATTCTTAGAGAAATCAATTTCGGTAGTTTCCGGTAGAGGCAGAAGATCTGTTGTAGGGTATTTGCGGTCCAGGATCCCATATGCGGTTTGAATAAGATAATAGTGAAACCGGCAAGTCTTATAAACTCTGCCTAACACCCGTCGATCATCCATCGGACTGCGATTCTTTTTAGGAATGGCAACACTAACCAAGTCACCTTCTTTAAACGTTCGAATGGTATAATTCTTTTCATAACCCTTAGTCATTCTTGTCCTAGCCTTAAAAAGATAGGTTCGCACCTTAGCGTGCATGGCTATACAGGCAGGATTCATACCTGGGATATTTGGTTCCTTAGGACTTTGCGGTCTATTGTCTTCCTCACTAGTATTTGAAGATTCGGACGAGGAACTCTCCATGATTGAGCTGGAGACAGACGTAGCTAAGCCTAAGAAAACAATATTAGTATCGTAGTCTAAGGGAATAGTGATGAAGACTTACCAATAGGTTTTACTTGTATAGTACTACCAATAGTAGATATATGAACATCAGCCAACTGCCGAATTCGTGGAGTAACCACATCCTTCATCTGGGTTACGTGATATGCATTTCTTGCTGTCGGGCATCACTGTCAATAATAAGCTCTTGGTGCTTAGGGGGAAAGCCGAAGACCAATTCCCAAGGAGTATATCAGGTAGCAGAGCTCCAGGATTTGTTAATCTGTTCGGCAATAGTGGGAAGTGTGTTTGCCCATTTGTTGGACCCATGTTCACGACGCCAGGCAAAGAGCTTATTCTTGACCACGTTGTTTCCCTTCTCCACTAAGCCTTGATGGCGTGGTGTGTACAGGCGACCATTAATGATCTCAATGCCTTGTCGTAATAGTAGTTCCTTAAAAGTGCCTTTGAATTCGGTCCCGTTATCGTATTGTAGAATGTCCAGTCAGCCAAAAATCCCTATCCAAAAGTGGAAGCATCTAGCAATTGATTCCGCTGTCTTAGCTTCCAATGGCCAAAGTAAAGAGAATTTGCTGTAATGGTCTTTCGCATGTAGGATCCATTTATATTGGCCATTTGGATGATTTGACATATCAATGAGATCCACTTGTACCTGTTCAAAGTTCTTAGAGGAGACTATTAGGCGAAGGGGGCCTCGAGATCGATTTGGCAGGCGCTTTTGACAGTTTTGGCAGTGCTCTAAGAGAGCCTCCAGATCGTCTCGAGTAATGCTATAGTAATCCAGCCGAATTGCCTGCCACATAGCCGCAATACCTATAGTAGTTAGTTAATATTCTAGCAAGCGAGGAGAAAAACTATACCTCTATGCCCAATAACTATATGCTTTCGACTTAACTCGTCAAAAACCTCATGTTCTAAAAGAACAAGTCTATTCTTAGGATACTTAGGCTCTTCAGCCTTTCGGTACAGTTTCTCCTCAACTGAATCCCATTGGTAAGCTCGAGAATCAAATTTGCACTTAGATTGCTTCCGGTTTGTTGCCTTCCACTTGTTGTCCGTCAGCCAGCTTATAATGTCTAGCTTTTTGTCCACCGTTAAGATAAAGCAATTGGGCCTAGTCTTAAGGTATGCTTTAAAAGTATCTTGAGATAGACGATTGAAGCTGACAGTAGGCACGTTAAGGTATCCAGCGTTGGTGTTGGTGTTGGTGGTAGAGCTAGACATTTCGGTGTGTGGTTAAGTCTAAAAGTTTTGTCTACAAGAAAGTAGGGAGCCGCTACTATATCCTATGAAATTTTAAAGTTCTGTCTAAGGGTAGCTAATTCCTGAACTGGAAGGTCAAATTCACAAAACGTATACTAATCATGAGTGGCTTGCAGGTTCGCGAAAGCCTATCCTATTCGTGAAGCGTATGTCCGCTTCGAGAATCGGGAGCGATTTTCGCGAAGATTTGGCCCTGATTCATGAAACACCAGGATTCCTGAACCGGGCGCAACAGTACTATCAAATTTCTCTTCTTTTGTCTTCCAGAATCTAGTACTACCCTCCTTATGACCTAATATAATATTGGTTTCATTTGACCAGATTATATTTTTTTATTTTTTTAAAGTCCAATATTCATAGTTCAGAGCAAACTGTAAGTACTTATTGTGTATTTTCTGAATTAAGTTAAGCTTTCAAGTAGCCTTCCACTTCTTCATTCCACTTTCTATTCAAAACCTGAAGTGCAGGTATTTCTGAGAATCTAGCTAAAAACCCAAACTCTTTTGCCGTCATTTCTCTACCTTCATGATTTTCTTTTACTAACTTTATGACCTTTGCAGAGCTCTCTTCTGTAATGACTTTAGGTTGTCCTAAGCAAAGTGCATCTTTAAAGTATTTATCCTTAAACTCATGACTTATTGTAGGATCATAGCCTTGTTTGTAAACGATTTTTTTAATGTGATAAATAGTAGACTTTGTCAAAGTAGTGTACTTGATAATTTAGGATATTGGGACACTCTCTTCTAGCAGTGCAAAGGCTTGCGCATAAAGAGCTATTGACAATTTGCGACCGGGCATCTTTGGTTACGAGTTTTGATGGGGTTGCTTAACTAAATTCTAGTTAAGAGTCTGAAGAATTATGGGGCTGACCTACGTACAAAAAAGTGCAATGTGCAGGGTGCAGGGGTGCCTAGATACCCCTGGTTTTGCACGAATTTTTGCACACGCTAACTATGCCTATTTCGTGGTATTTATTTTATTTATTTATTTATTAATTCATAGACCGTTCCAGCGCCCTTAATCGATGCTATGCGGCATGCTTGTCTATTCTATATGGCTGATCTTATGGTAGCTAGTAAATTCTGTACTTTGTGCTGTATCCTCCCAGACATGCAGGCTGTCCGCCTTCCGTGCCGTTTTGCCTTCGTCAGAACCTATTGTCTTCGCCCAGTATATGCCTTACTTTTCGTTACGTGAGGTTGCTCCAAATTGCTTGAGGAGTCTCGTCTGTACCATAAATTTTGTAGCCTTCATGGCTAGTGCAGGTATACTCAATAGTACCTGTAAGTCCTTGGTATTCCTCCGGTCTCCGCCTCCCGCATAGAGAATTGTCCTGCGGAGGTGGGCGTGTAAAGTGCAGTCAAGCAAAACATGCTTGACAGTTTGGAGCCCTCGTCTGCAGTCGCAGAATCCACTTCTGATGCCCGGAACCTTTCTCTGATGGAGAAACAGCCATAGTTCTATCTTTTCTGTGCGCATCTGTACTATTACCGAGCTAATTGCCTTTGGGATTTTCCGGTGCGCCTCCAGTACCTTCTTTGTTGGCTTGGGTGTAGTTCGGTATAGCGATTGTCTACGCTTATCCTGGCTCCATACTGTTTCCCAATTGTGGAGGAGTTGCCCGTTTAGTATTGCCTTAGCTGCTGCCCTCAACCTTTGGCAGCTTCTCGGAATGGGTGCTGTCATATCTATGTCCATTCCTTCTGGTGTCTTTCCCTTCTCCCTCCGCTCGCTTGCCCTGCAAGGCTTATCCTGAAGCCTGCGCGAGGGAGCCCGCAGCCTTCTCCACCCAGTTGCTTCTTTCGCTGCTACGTTAGCCATCTCATTTCCTGCGATCCCCTCATGTGCTGGAATCCATAGAACCCTTATTTCCATGTCTGGGGCTATCTCCTGGATTTTGTACAATACAGTTATAATGCTTCTCAATATATACTGTCCAGATTGTCGCTAAGGGTTTTGTAGTGACCTTATTGCTGATTGATTGTCTGTGAATATGGCGGTCCTCCTGTATCTCCATTTGGGGCTTTGTATAGCCTTGATATATGCTATCTGCAGCGCCATAAGAATTCCTTATAGCTCTGCCGCGTAAACTATAGATGTAGATTCTTTTCCCATGTAGACTTGTGCTATTCGATTAAGTTCTAGCGCCACCGCTGCAGTTCCCACCTTCCTATTGATTCCGCTCCCGTCCGTGTATATTGTCAGAGGTCTTGATACCCTTGCAATTGTATCATAATGTCGCTTGATAGCTGTCTCTCTGTCCAAGTCGATAGTTATGTGAGAAGGTAGCTACCATGGTGGGACCACGTGGGGGATAATGCTTTCAAAAGAGAGTGACGGGTCATTTGTCTCTGTGCTTACAAAGAGATTGCGGAAGCAGTGGAATAATTGTTCGAGAGGGTTAGGGTGTCGGGGGTCGATTTTCCAGCTCAAGCCTCGGCCCTTCCCTGTGAGCATAGCTTTGTATTGATCATGCTGGTTATGGATTGAAGCAATTCGTAGTAGAGCTTCTTCGGCTGTCTTCTTGAGTCGTTGTTCCATGGATAGAAGGTATAATTCAATGTTCAGGGCTGATTTGGATGTTGCTTTAAATACATTTGCAATTATTTTTGCCGCTCTGTACTGGATACTCTCTAAAGTCTTAGTTATTTGTTGGCAGTGGCCTGGCTCCCCCAGGGGGATGTATCATGCTGATGCGCAGTAGAGGATTCACAGGAGAATAGCTCCTATAAATAGTTGTCTCATGTCTCGTAGCCCAGTACCCCAAGTTGATTCTGTGATAGAGGCTGGTGCAGCCAGCCGACAGGTAGCTGCTGCTTCCACCTCTTGGAGATGTACCGTCCATTCCAGTTTGGAGTCCAAGATTACGCCTAAGTATTTACCTGACAATGATGGGTAGATAATCCTGTTGGGGAGAATTAACGGATGGTTCAATTTGGCCTATGCTGCGCATTGTCAGGTTCAAGGCCTTGCAAAGTGTATTAGCTTGTATTTGTCTTCTGCGAAGATGAAGGTGTGTTTAGATGCCCATGACTTGGCACACTTGTGTATGGTGGCCAGTGTCGAGCAGTTCTCCTCGGCTGAGTCCCCCATTACCAGGATGGCCACGTTGTCAATATATCCTATCGAAGTCGAGTTAATCCTTGAGTCTGAACACACCTTAAGAAGATCCGCGTTATAAAATAGGTAGAGAATGGGAGACAGTGGTGACCCCTGTAGGATGCCAGTATTGATGGCGACGGGGTCTGAATTGTATCTGTCGAATCCTAGAGTTGTCTCCCGGCTGCTGATGAAGCTCTTAATCTAGTTCACCACTCTGGTATCAATCCTTCGCTTTTGCAGGTTATGCAGTAGTCGTTTGTGTAACGTGAAGTTAAAAGCTCCACTGACGTCGAGGAGGAGAAGGCTAGCCACCTTTGGTCCCACCGCAATAAGCTGCCATGTGCTGTGGATCTTTTCAAGCAGAAGGTGTATCGCATGTTCGGCTGACATTACCATCCTCCCTCCAAAGTGCATTTTGGGGAGTAGCTCAAAGAGATCAGCTAGGTATCCAAGTCGTTTGGCTAGAACAGATTCTAAAGCTTTGCTGATCGTATTGAGAAGAGTGACTGGTCGATACGACTTAACCTATGTGTAGTCTCCTTTTCCCGGTTTCCGGATAACCACTGTAGATTGTTGTCGGAAGTGTCTAGGACAGTATCCTAGATCCAGGCAGTCATTGAAGAGTCGATGTAGGGCTGGGATGAGGAGCTTCACTGCGTAGTGCAGTATCCCATTTGGTATGTCATCTGGTCCAGTGGCTTTCCATGCTGGTGCATGGATGATTGCCCTTTCGATTTCATGTGGGGATATAGGCGGGAGATGGAATGGATGTGAGTAGTTATAGTTTTCTATATCCATGAGGTCAGCGTCTGGCAGAGAGGGAAAGAATGCCTCGCAAAATAGTTTTGCTTTGCGGTGGATATCTGCCTCATGTGAGTTATCTGGTGTTGCCAGCGGTGGAATGAGGGGCCAGCTTCTCCTCTCCCTGTCTGTCGCCCATTTGGCTAGTTGCCAGAGTCTTGACTTGCTCTCAGTGGCCTCCCGCACTCTTTCGCGATGTGCAGTCCTTAATGCCCTTCGTATCTCTCGTCCTTTTCTATTCCTTGCTATGTGGTATGCTTCCCAGTCCTTGTCTGAATGAGTTTTCCCATGGTGTCTTTTTCGTCGTCTGGCCTCCATCTGAGCGTCTTTGCCCTCTTGGGTCTACTCTGGCCTTGAGCGTGGAGTTAGGTGTGCCATAGGCATAGATGTCTCAATGGCTGCCGTGAGTGCTGAAGTGATCTGTCCTGTAAAGGTGTCGATCTCCTCTATGTTCGTGAGGTTGTGGGCTGTTGGAAGGCCTCGTTCTAGAGTCTGAAGGAAGGCATCGATGTCTATACGCTTTCATTGTCTCCTCTCCTGTGGGAGTAGTCAAATGGTTTCAAGTGATAGCGTTGTGCATATTGGCTTGTGGTCTGAGTCGTGATGGTTCAAGCTCTCGGCAATGCCGCAAGATATCAGACGGTTGCTGATCTGTTGGGTCGCAAAGGTGAGGTCGATGGTAGTGGAGCTTCATGCTGTCTCCCAGGTTGGCGTGCCTGATAGTAAGAGCAGCTTAAGCTTATTGTCACTTAGTGTTGTAAGCAATGCCCCCGCTTCTTGGTGCTGATAGCTGAATGCAGAGCTCGCCCAGTATGGGTGGTGTAGATTAAAGTCTCCGACCACGATGTGCTCATCGCTCCTGGCTTTCCTAAGAACTTCCGCGAGAAGGAGGATAGTTCTGTGTGGGTTTCCTGGTGTCGGGGATGGGTTATAAACATTATGGATATGTATTTGCTGTGGTGGAGGTATCAGCTCTGTATGGGCATCGTCTTCCTGAAAGTGAGTCGCTTTTATTTTTAGAGTAATTGTACACATATCTGCAGATATGTATGTGGTCGTCCATGAGGATGTGTTGAGCTTCTTGTTCACAAAGAAGTACACTCGCGCCTTATCGTCCTTTGGGTAAACTAGATGAAAGCGGTCCTTGAGTAGGTGATGTGTGGTTGTTTTGTCGAGTGGGTTTCTCCATGGCTCTTGGATTGCGAGGATGTCGTAATCGAGTATTTTTTGATCACGAAGGAGAGGAGCCATGACAATATTCCTGGATTTCATGACGTTGTACTGTAAGATAGTTAGTGTGGTATTATAGTCCATTAGAGCATTTCTTCATCACTATTCAAACTGTAAGCTATTGGGCCTATGTGAGATGCCGTTTCTTTTCTCGTCCTGGGTATAGCAGGGTCCCTGGATTGAAGTTTCTGGGAGTTTCCATCCGTTTGAGTCAAATTTCTACTACACTGTGTCTGAATGCTTGGGCCCATATTGGTGTCTATGGCAGCTCAGTTGGTCCGAGGTAGTGAGCTTTGTCTCCGGCGTTTATTGGTGTCTAGGGTCCGCCACTCCCCACGACCAGTTGATTGAGACGCTCCTGGATCTAGAGGGTTTAGTTGAGTGTTGGTGTTGATGTTCGATGGAGTCGGTCGTCCGCAAGTACCGTTTCTGACAGGGTGGAGAAGAGGGCGAGTTGTCTTAACCTCTTTGACCTGTACTTGCTCCTGCTTTCGCATGAGGCAGGCTGGGCTCCACGCGATGTGCTGGCCCTTGCAGGCAGCACACTTCCTTAGAATGAAGGCATTGTCTCGTGTTAGGCATTCCTTTGTAGAGTGTGGTTCCGCACAGTATCCACACACTTGTGCGGCGTAGCATTGGGTTCCTATGTGTCCATACTTATAGCAATTGAAGCATTGCTTGAGTCTGCATGGCTTATCATATAATTCGCAGCATAGCTGCTCTGCCTCCCACACCAGTCCCTCTCTGATAGCTGCATTGGCCTCTTCTGGCTGCACAAACTCCACAATTGCCGATGATACCTTCTTTGCCAATGATGACGCTTTTGTGAGCCAGCCTATATACTTGATGTCTGCACCAGGGATGATCGCGGCGTTCCACACCTTGAGGCTGTGGATCGCTTCTTCTGGACGGCTCATATTAATTGAATTCGTGTGTATACCGTGCATGATAACTCCGTAAGTAGCAATAAAAATCTCTGTCTTTAGGTCTAACGCTGTGGTCCAGTCTCCTGCGAATTCCTTGAGAATCTTGCAGTCTTCTGACCGTGCCGAGTGGGTCGATATGTTACCACTTTTAAGCTGTTTGGCTACTATAACGTGTATCGTTCGTACATGTGGGTTGCTGCTGTTGGATATTGCTGTGTTGATATGTTCTTTGAGCTCGGCAGGGCGTTGCGATCTGAGTTCGCTGACTTTATCTAAATCGTGTAGTTTGATAATGATCTCTCTGTCTTTATCCCGGGATAGAGGACTTTGAGTAGGTGAGGGAACAGATCCGGGCAGGGGAGACCCAGCTTGTTGTGATGCTAGCGTGGCCCAGGTGGCCACGTCTCTGTAGGTCTTTCTTAAAGTAGGAGATGATCCAGACGAGGGAGAGTTAGCAGATATCGTATCGATTGTATTTTTAATAACTGATATGCTGCTTTTAGTGGCTAAGAGGTCGGCCTGCATTGTCTGCATAGCCGCCATCATCTCTTTCATAGACAGCTGTTCTCTGGCCTTCTTGGCGAACTCAAGGTAGCTTTGCACGTACGGCAAGAGGATGTATAGGGGTACTGATCTCTTGAGCCCCTCTTGCGTCGTCGCATCCTCCCCAATCAGCTTGGTGGAGTCGGCAATGATCTGAGTGGCATGCTCGTAATGAGAATCGAGAATGATCCCTAGTTTCGGCTAAGCCAGCCTCACCATGTTGACTGTTTGGTATCGGGCAATACCTTTCAGTCAGGTAAGTTGCAGGGAGGATGAATCTGAGGATTTAGGTACCAATTGAGTGTGTATTCTTCGAAAAATGAGTCTCGCTAGATGAGATGTAGACTTTTTTTATATTTTTCATAATATTCTTTTTTTTTTTTTTTTCATAGACCGTTCCAGTGCCCTTGATTGGTGCTATGCGGCATGTTCATCTAATATACATGACTGATCACGTGATAGCCAGTGATTTTCGTACTTTATGCTGTATCCTTCCCTAACTTGCTAGCTGTTTGCTTAGCTCGTCGTCTTGCCTCTGTTAGAACCTATTGTCTTCACCTAGTGTATCCCTTAGTTCTCATTCCATGTGATCGCTCCGAATTGCTCGAGGAGCCTCGTCTGTATCATGAATTTCATGGCTTTAATGGCTAGTGCGGGTGTGCTCAGTAGTATTTGTAGATTCTTTGTAATCCTCTGGTTGCTGTCTCCCGAATGGAGTGTTACCTTGCGTAGGTGGTGGTGTAAAAAGCAGTCAAGCAAAACATGCTTAACTGTTTGGAGCCCTCGTCTGCAGTTGCAAAAACCACTCTCAATGCTTGGAACCTTTTGCTGGTAGAGGAACAGTCATAGTTCTATTTTCTCTGTCCGCATTTGCACTATCACAGAGCTGATCGCTCTTGAAACTGTCTCGTGTACCTTTAGTACCCTCTTTGTTGGCTTAGGTGTAGTTCGATATAATGACCGTCCGCGCTTGTCTTGGTCCCACGCTGCTTGCCACTCCTTGAGAAATTGCCGGTTGAGTACTACATTGGCCACTGCTCTCAGCCTTTGGCAGTTTCGAGGCATAAGTGCTGTCATGTTAGTATCTATTCCTTCCTGAGTCTTCTCCTTCTCCTTCTGCTTGCTCCTCTCAAAGGGCTCGGCGGTATGCCTCTCTCGCACTGTCCTAATCATTCTCCATCCTGTGGCCTCCTTAGCTGCAACATCGGCCATTTCGTTCCCCGCGATCCCCTTGTGCGCTAGGATCCACAGGATCAACATCTCCATCTCAGGTGCCCTTTCCTGGATCTCATGTAGCATGTTTAAGATGCCCCTTATTATGTACTGTCCTAACTGTCGCCGAGGGTCCTGCAGAGTTCTTATTGCTGCCTGGTTGTCTGTGAAAATCGCGATTCTCCTGTACTGCTGCTCAGGACATTGTGTGACCTCCATGTGTATCATCTGTAGCGCCATGAAGATCCCATGAAGCTCTGCTGCGTAAACTGTCGATATTGATTCCTTGCCCATGTAGGCCTGCAGGGTCCAGTGAAGTTCCAGTGCTACTGCTGCAGCCCCTACTCTCCCGTTGATTCTGCTTCCGTCCGTATATATCGCGAGCGGTGTTGGTGTCTCCGTCATAGTGTCGTTGTGTCGTTTGATAGCTGTTTCCCTGTCTGTGTCCACTGTTACGTGAGGAGGGGACCACCATGGTGGGGCTACATGCGGGATAACTGTTTTAAGGGAAGGCCGTATTCCATTCGGCTCTGCTTTCATTAAGAGGTATCGAAAGTGGTGGAATAGTTGTTCGAGAGGTCCAGGGTAACAAGGGCTTACCTTGTCGTTCAAGCCTCGGTTTCTCTCTAGGGACATCGCTTCGTGTAGGCTATGTTGTTTATGGGCCTAGGCGATGCGTAATAGAGCTTCTCCAGCTGCTTTTGTAAGCCGCTGTTCTGCTGGTAAAAGGAATAGTTCAATGTCCAATGCTGGCTTGAATGTCGCCTTGAAGGCTCCCGTGATTAGTTTCACAGCCCTGCATTAGATATTCTCTAGGACTTGAACTGTCTGTTGGCGGTAGCCTGGCTCTCCCGGAGGTATGTACCACGCCGAGGCACAGTAGAGTGTTCGCGGGAGGACAACCCCTCTGTATAGTCTCCTCATGTCTAGTAGTTTGATGCCCCAGGTAGATCCTGCAATAGAGGCAAGTGCTGTTAACCGTCGGGCAGCCGTTGCCTCCACCTCTCGAAGGTGTACTGTCCAGTCCAATTTGGGGTCCAGAATGATGCCCAGGTACTTGCTCGACTTCGATGAGTGGATGATCCTGTTGGGGAGGATTAATGATTAGTTCAGCATGGCCTGTGCCGTGCGCTGAGGAGTGTGTGGCCTCATAAAGTGTATCAGTTTGTATTTGTCTTCTGCGAAGATAAAGGTGTGTTTAAATGCCCAGGTCTTAGCACATTCGTGTATGGCAACCAGTGTTTGACAATTCTCCTTGGCCGAATCCCCTATGGTTAAGATGGCCACGTCGTCGATGTAGCCCATAGATGTCGAGTAAGTGCTAGGTTCTAAGCAGGCCTCGAGGAGGTCTGCATTGTAGAATAAGTAAATGATGGGGGACAGAGGTGACCCCTGTGGGATGCCCGTGTTGATGAAGGGCTCTGTAGTGTGTTCGTCGAGCCTCAAAGTCGTCTCTCGGCCGCTGATAAAGCTTCTTATCCAATTCACTACCTTAGGGTCGATTCTTCATTTCCGTAGGTTGTGTAGCAGCCTCTCATGTGACACAAAGTTGAAGGCTCCCGTGACGTCTAGCAGAAGAAGACTCGCCACCTTCAGTTCCACTGCAATAAGCTACTATGCGCTGTAGATCTTTTCGAGAAGGAGGTAGATTGCCTGCTCTGCTGACATTGTCGCCCTTCCTCCGAAGTGTGTCTTAGGAAGCAACCCGAAGATGTCAGCAAGATATCCCAGTCGTTTTGCCAAAATGGATTCCAGAGCTTTGCCAATTGTGTTGAGTAGAGCCACTGGTCGATATGACTTGACCAGGGTATAGTCCCCTTTTCCCGGCTTCCAGATTACTACTGTGGACTGCTGTCGGAAGTGTTTGGGGCTGTATCCCAGACTTAGGCAGTCATTGAAAAGTCAGTGTAGAGTTGGGACAAGGGGCTTTACTGTGAGATGGAGTATCCCATTTGGGATTCCGTCTGGTCCAGGAGCTTTTTTCGCTGGAGCGTGGAGAATTGCCTTCTCGATTTCGCAAGGGGAGATAGGCGGGAAGCAAAGTGGGTGAGGGTAGTTGTAGTTTTCAGTATCAGTGAGGTCAGCCTCTAGCGGAGAAGGGAAGAAGGTGTCTCGGAATAGATCTGCTTTGCGATGGGTATCTGTCTCGAATGAGCCATCTGGTGTTACTATCG